>JAKUCM010001384.1:0-83418 GCA_023374145.1 Lepidium sativum | reverse complement strand
ACATGCTTAGGTTAAGATAGCATCGCCTGGCTTAAGAGATTGATTGTTTAGGGTGTTATTAGGCTTTGTAAGGTCCATACTTAACGCCTCTTGAACTTCTAATCGTTGGCGAGAGTCAAGTTGGGTTGTTGTTCAGGATAGGTCCCATTGCATGAGAATGAATGTGGTTACTTTGTGATTCCTTGCTTAGAGGTAATCTAAATAGGTTGATAGACAAGTATGGAACCCCTAGGAATACCCTAATTATTGATCCTTAACCTCGAGAACCCCTTTCTCTCCCTTGAATTTTCGTGAACTTTAATATTCTGTTTTTAGATTAAAAACTCTGTTTTTCAATTACTCTGTTTTCAATACTCTGTTTTTGCTCTGTTTTCACGTTCTGTTTTTTGCACTTTGTTTTAAGCATTTCATTCGCACCTAGATTAGATTGCTACTCACTAAAATCGAATCTGGCTTAGATTAGGATAAGTAGATTGCATCCCGATTGCTAGTTACTCACCCAGTGGATTGATACCATACTGTCCTGCAATTGATTACATAACAGTAGGGTATTTGAGAAACACGCAAAAACCTTGTTATCAAGAAGACGAAGAGAAAACTGATACATGTACAAGTGGTAATACACTAACAAGAGCTTCACTAAGAAGGTATGGTTTCTCCGGGACTACAAAAGTGTATTACAACAATTCGTATCCTTGCATATGGTTGTGCGGCTGATACAGTTGACGAATATCTCCAGATTGGTGAAACCACTTCCTTGAAGTGCATGGAACATTTTGTTGACGAAATCATTTTTTGCTTTGGAGATGAGTACCTAAGAAAACCCACTGCATAAGATCTTCAAAGGTTGCTCGTTATTGGAGAGATGAGAGGATTTCCTGGCATGATGGAAAGCATCGATTGTATGCATTGGGAGTGGAAGAATTGCCCCACCACTTGGAAAGGGCAATATTCTCGTGGTTCTGGTAAACCAACCATCGTTTTAGAGGCAGTTGCTTCTCAAGATCTTTGGATATGGCACGCTTTTTTTTGGTCCTCCGGGAACTTTAAATGATATCAATATTCTTGATCACTCTCTGGTTTTTGATGACATATTACAAGGTCGAGCACCGAAAGTGAGGTATGTGGTTAACATGAACGAATATCGTTTGGGTTATTATCTCACTTATCCAAAATGGGTATCATTTATCCAATCTATTTCACTTCCACAAAGTGAAAAACAATCTTTATTTGCCACCCATCAAGAAGCTTGTCGTAAAGATGTCGAGCGTGCTTTTGGAGTTTTGCAACCTCGGTTTGCCATTGTTAAAAATCCTGCTCTTATTTGGGATAAGGAAAAAATCTGAAAAATCATGCGAGCATGTATTATACTCCACAATATGATAGTAGAAAACGAACGACATATGTATACTCAGTTAGACGTCAACAAATTCATAGAGGCGTAATCTTCTGGACGTACAACGGTTGATTTCTCCTATTATACTAATATGCCTTTAAATCTCATTGATATGCTGGCCAGTAGAACTCGAATTCGTAATCGAACTATCCATGAACAATTGAAAAACGATTTGGTCGAGCATATATGGACTAAATTTTCCACCAGTTTAGACTAAATTGTTTGTGTTTTATATATTATTTATTGTATCTAAGAGTATGCTTTACAAGTTTTAATTTGCTTTAGTAACTATGTTATCTAAAGTTATTTTTATTTTTGAACCTAAAAAAAAAAATTCTTATGAAACTCACTTAAGAAACTACCATTAATCTCTCTTAGAAACTCATAACCAATATACATTTTTTAACACAATTTTTTCAAATAGAATAATAAAATATTATTAAGAAATCCTAATTGAAAACTACCAATAATCTTGCTCTTATGATTCAAAATTGATTCTATTTCTAAGCTTGTGATCATAGTGATGTAGTTATATAAGACAAAAGCATGGGGATTAATGATTATACATTTTTAAATTTTAAGTCTTGCTACTTTTATGATTTGCTGGCATTTATAACTTTAGTTTATTGTTCATAAATTAGGGTTTTCCATTATGTAACTTTTTTTTGGTAGATACAAGAAAACAAGTCAAATAAGTTAAATAGACTTTGCACATATTTGAATAGTTGGATACAACGATGATTTATCTTTTCTAAAAAATAAAGAAAGTTAATTATGTTATAACAATTGTTATCAATTTTTTAATTGAAATTTGGAGTATATTAACATTTATCAAAAAGTTGATGTGTATGAAAAATCGTCAAATCATTTATAAACAAGCAAGGGGACTTGCTCCAAGTTTCATCTTTCAGTACAAAAAAAAACATTGAATTCATAAAAACTCTTAAATATGGTTAAAGAATGTCTGGTTGAAATTCCAATATGTATGCACAATGTTTCAATTAACCTTGAAATTGTGTAGCGTGTTTCCACATTGATGAGCATGGTGCTTATATAATATATTGGTTTTTGGTCATTGTTGTCAGCTCACCCCAGTTTTCCACTTACTATTAAGGGTGATACTATAACATATAGGGGTTCACGTTGGAGTAATTTAACTAGGATTGGTGACTCGCTGAGTCATCGTTTAATTTGAATCCTCTCTTGAGAGCTAACATTTCTCATTCCATTCAAACTCTTTGTTCCCTTTGAGTAGTTTACAGAATCGGAGCTATTTGTCGGTGGAACAAGACATAAATCTATTTAGTGCAACAAGCCTTCCTGTTAGATGCTACAAGTCTCGTGCCGTGCGAGATGGTTTCATTTCCATGAATGCGCTAATTTGCTTTGGATTAGCGTATATTCCTCTTTTGGTTACGAGGTAGCCCATGAATTCTCCTGAAACCACCCCGAATGAACATTCGGCACGGTTCAACTTCATGTTGTACTCATTAAGGACGTCGAATCATTCTTGTAAATGAGGTACATGCTCTTTTTGGTCCATCATTTTGAAGTTTATATAATCTATGTAAGTTTCCATTGTTTTACAAAGCTGTTTGACAAAACTTTTGTTGACGAGTCCTTAGTAGGTTGCTTCAGTGTTTTTTAGCTCGAAAGGCATAATTGTCTTACAATATGTTCCTCAGTCTATTATGAAATTTGATGATCATGGTGTATTAATGTCTTGTTGTATTATGAAAATGCATCCATAAAAGACATCATTTGTATCGAGTCATGACCTTAACAAGTCGATCAATCTGAGGTAGAGGGAAACTGTACTTTGGACATGCTTTGTTCAAGTATTTGAAATCGATGCTGATTCTATATTTCCAATTTTCTATTTAGCAACTATGGGGTTGGTGAGCCAATCCGAGTATTTTTCTAATATTAAACCAACTTTTAGGATTTTAAACATATTCATTAACATGTGCGATCTTTTCAGATTCAAGCTTATGTCATTTTTGTTTAATGGGATGTCGTTGGATCTACATTAAGCATCTGCAAAGTGACAATGATATTGATTCTTATCATATCTTATGCCGACTAGGCGAATGTGTGTTTATTTTTTCTTTTAATATTCTACTAGTTCGGCTCCAATGTTAGTGTCAAGGTCTACCCTGACATTTACACATCGGTCTGAAATTTTTTTCGTTAGCTGAACAAGCTCCACAGCTGTAAGGAATGCTTTTGCAATTGTGGAGTCTATGTACTTTTTGTGTACTTTGTAATCCTGAGCTGGTCAAATTTTTAGAAGGTTCCGTTTCGGATTTGATCGAAGGAACTTCAATAACATCATCCTAAAACTATTTGACTACTTTCAATTATTCTGGTTCTGTCTTTGGTTGAGAATTTTACACATTGACTACTCGTATTTTAATGGTTCCTAACAAAAAAATTCATGTCTCTATCGAATCCGTTCAGAAGAGTTTTCTCTCATTAAAGCTTGAATAGGTCAAATCTCATCCGTTGGTTTGCATTATAGAAAAGTAGATCGACTGAGTTTCCGATGTCTACCAATATTCTCAAGAGTTTGTAACCTACGACGAGCGATATGATTATCGTATCGTCATGTAGTTTTTTCGAGGTAAGCTGTTTCATTTTTGGTGAACGTTATAATGTGGTTTACTTTTTCGATTTTGTCGCATACTCGTGAACTTGTTTCGGATAGTTTCTAAGAGCTTTGATCAAATTTACCAAATTATTATCAAGGTACAGTTCTCCAATTATAAAGTTGATGTGTTGTTTGGGTGCGAGTGACAATGCTTAGTTTTCGACGTGGTGTTCCAACTTGTTATTGGGTGTTTTGTGTTTTATTTTGTTATATTCGCAATACTGTCGTGAATCTAATCTGGTTTTCGTAGTCCTTTATACAATTTATTTTCAGTTTTTAGTCTTTGGATGATAATCTCACAAAACCTTTTTGGGTTGTAGACCCACTTTTCTTTTCTCAACATGCTACTAGCTACGTATGTTTGCTTACCTTGTTCTCTCTCTGATACCTTCGTTTGACGTTTGTTTGGTCGATTTTAGATGTGTATTGCATCGATTTTACCTTTATACAAGGGATAATTTATCTTTTTGACATCTTGGACTCTAGTTTTTGTGATTTGGTTTGTAAACAGGATTTGTTGGTCAGCTCGATAAATTGCTAAATTCTGGAAATTGTGTTAGTTGGTCGGTGTATTTGAGATTTTATCATTTACGTTATTGGCCAATATTTGCATTATCAACTCTCAGATTTCGTCGCGGCCTTGGGTTTTCCCCAGTGGAGGCAATTGATGGACTGTTAAAATCGTTGTTCGTGGATACTCCTTTCAGCTGCCTTGGATTTTTGATTGGATCCATTAACTTGTTACTCAGACTAGTAACTGATCTTTGTTGAGATATTGCAAATTTGGCCTCATGGTTGGCCCAAATTATTTGTGCAGAAACTCAAAAATGTTAAACTGGATTTATCGCTAAACTACTATTAGATCAAATTAATCTTTTGTAATGAACGAAATAGAATTATTGATATCGAATATGAAGTACAGAGGAACAAAAGATAAATATCTAGAAGTCTAACAATGATCAAGTAGTGGGTTTTCATACATATTATCAAAGTAACTTAGCTGAATGAACTAGCTATTTGACAAGTGGGTTTCTCCACACCTTTCAAGAAAACGTTTATAAAGTCCATTAATTAATTGAATCCTATCAAAAAAATAATTATATATATATATATATATATATCTTAAACAAACATTCCATGTTGAGAACCGTAGGCGACTCATTCTTTACGTGGGCCCTTTCTAAATTTTCTTATGTAGGAAAGGCTCGAAAATAAAACAAAAATTTGCAGAAAATGGGCTCCTAAAACTTTTTTATAGCCTATAATATTTGTAAAAAGAAGTTGGGCCCTGTAAAAATGTGCTATTTGCACATCTTCAGACCTGCCCCTGTTGAAAACTATATTGTCGGTTCCTACGATACGTTCTTATTTTTCTGAAACTAGTTTGTGTTTTTCTTACACGTCATAGTGATCTCTATATATCTTTTTTTCTTAATTGAAATTGACGAAAAATATAAAATGGCTTTTTCTTTCATTGCTGGTTTCTTGACTAACGTCGGCAAAAATGTCTCCTTTAGTTTTTGGCGGAAAGGAAAGTGTTTTCCTTTGTGGGGATTTGTTTTTGTGAATCTTGATACGAATCGTCACATAAAATATATAACATTTATATATAAAAACGTGAATCCACACACATATACAATCACTCTTTTACATGTCAAGCCATGTGCCAATAAAGGCGATTCATGTGTTAATAAAGTTTAATGATACTGTAGAGTAGTATCTCTTAGATGACAGTAAAGTGAAAGATGGTTCTAAGAAGTGACTAAAAAGAAATATTTGCGAAACCCTCTATACCAAGGCCAAACACTTTTCTTAACACGTATATACACAGTAGTTTTACAATGTGAGAATAAGATCAGTTTTGTTGTTGTGATAAAAATGTACGACTACAAAAGAATCAGCCTAAAACCACCTCCAATGGATAAAATATTTTGTAAGTTTATTAATAATAAAATATTAATATTTTAATTTAAATTTTTTATATCCAATCATTATTTGCCACCTATGTTATTAGGTTTCTTAAAAAGAGAGAAAGGTTCTTAGATAAGGATTTTAAGAGATCAACATCTCTCAATCTCTTAAAAATAATATTATTCGAATAGTAATTGATTATTTTTAGTTTTTTTTTTTGTAAAAGTTTCTTGCTAAGAGACATTGATGGATGTGCTATAACCTCCAACAAAAATATCTTTCTGGAATCAGTATACAAGTCCAAATGATTTTTGATAACTATAAGCATAGTTTAAAATCTATTTAGGAAAAACAAAATAAAACAAGTGGTAGTGTTCTAGTGGTTTCTATTTTAAAAGAAAGTTGTCAAATTGATCTAAGACATTGACAAATTCCTTTTAAATATGAAAACTGTTAATCATTTCTATTTGGTTATCAAATGTCTAAACTCGAGTCACGTCTGCCTACCAAGAGATTAGTTTGGGTTTCGGCCTAGATGGCTCTTCGGTTAACAAAAAAATATAATGTGACAAGAAAAGATGCTGGATATATCATTTAGCATTGTCTCATGTTATTACATAACAAACGTGTAATAGGTTCTTTTCAATCTTTATCAAAGAATTTTCAATACATTACACCGGTTTTAACATAGTGATTTTTCTTTTAATAATGTTTGATTGAAAATTGTTATTAAATTCATGTTTCAAATCATCAGAAATGTATACTACATGGAGCTCTCTTATAAGCCTTTTTGCTGAAATACATTACCTCTTCGATACAGAATTAAAGTTTTAGAAATTGTAAAAGCTTATGCATGATATCAGGAAATACGACTACTTGGCCAAAAAAATATACAACTAAACCAACGATAAGCTTTCTTTGATCACCTATAAGATTTGATATTTCAATGTAAATTTCCAATGTCTTACGTGTCTTATCCTTTAATGTCGCACCCAAATTTACATACTTTTTTAATAAAATAGTTATAAATTCTCAATTTCTTGTCGTTTAATCAAAAAAGTTTGAGGAAAAAGTGAAACATACACATAGATTTAAGCACTTTTTACGTATGCGCGTCATAAATGTAAAAAAAAAACACTTTGATTACTATAAGAAAAGTTTAAATTTTAATTAGTATAAAGAGTAAAGCTTCACACGTAAAAGCTTTTAAGCCATGCATGCACGATGTTTACTAGTTATCGAGAAAGCAGTGTTGTTGGTGGATAAGACCTTAACTTTCTCTCTCGACTATCTTAAAGGTTTCTCTTTTCTTATGTATAAATCTTTGTCTCTTGATCCTTATCCATTATCCATAATTATTCAATTTTGTAGGCAGCTTTGTGAAATACAGAATAAAATAATCTAGCAATGCTTGCATCATTTTGACTCGATTATATTTATTATATATATATATATATATATTGAAAATGGCCCACAATATATCTCTGTTTTCAAATATGTCGTCAAAATTATTTTATTTAATGTATGGATCCAAACTACAATATGTGAATTGGTAATATGCAGTTATAAATTATCAAAAAAGAGAGCAAATTGTCTGACTTCAAAAAGAATGTAAAGATACGTTATAGACTCATTATTTAACTAGATTTTCATATTTGGTGTCTTTTGTTACGATGAAACAAAAAAATATAAAAACATATGTCGGTCCAGCCAAGCTTAAGCCGGCATGCAGGTTTGTTGATGGTTTTGGGTTGATCCGTTTGGTCAAGAGTTGGTAATTGTGCACTCTTCCTCATTATCCTCTTACCAATTCTGCACAGTCTAGTTGGTAATATATATTGCAAAATAAAATCATTTTGTTAACCAAGAAAGAAAGAAAATCTAGCAAGAAACATGTCACAATAGTCTGATACGATACATATGTAATTTTCGACCTAGCAAGAAATATGGCAATCCATCATTCAGGATTTGATAAGGAAACCCAACAAATACTCTACATTTTCACACATTATATTTTAGAAACAATATTAATCTTAGTGATTCGAGATTTCTGCTAGTATAGTGTTATAGATCTTAACCTTTTAAAATACATATATTAATATAATATATAAATGTTTGACCGATTTCTATATCCATGAAATTAATTAAGTTCGCCTAAACTATACTTGATATTAAATTAACTTTTATCGTTTTTATTTATTTCATATGGTCATATAGTTTCTTGTTAAATTGTTCTCTTGTCTTTTCTTTCTCCCAACTCTCACAAACATGTGACCCTATTTTTCACTAGAGGCGTTGAAGTGTCTACAGGATCCACGACACCATAGTCCTAAGCGCAAGTTTTTGATTATTTGTATTTTGTAAATTAGAAGCAAGTTATTTTGCTCCCTAAAGTTTAAATTCAACTAGATTTTTTTTTAACTTACAAGATATAGAAAACTCTGTTTCCGAGCTTTTAAAAAATCAACAAAGTAGAGCACTATTTTAATAAATCAAAATGAAAACCTTATAACAATATATAATAATATATATACTGAATAATAAATCAAATTATCAATAAAGCATACGCATAAACATAATGTAACACAATCTAATTATCCCGAGGATAGGTATAGTTACGTCATGTACCAAATTTATTTGTGGAACTGCCATAAGTCGACTGCTAAGCCATTCTTAACCACGAAATCAAACTTTTAATTGACGAGCTAATAAAAGTTTTCAGCCAACTATAAACCCGGCCGATCTAGAACTTGACAGATTTTGACTCATTCTTTATATGTAATCTCAACATCGATCAACATCGTATTTATGTAATTGCTTGTTCAATTGATTGTGATATAAAGCTTTCTTGGAAGTTGTATAAATAAAATGTCTCTTAGCGTTGTTAAAAAGAGAGAACAATTAATATTATAGAATAGAAAAGAAGACGCTTTAGTATTATAGATTAGCCAAATACCGCCAAAAGTTCCATTACTAATTGACATAATTTTTTAGCTAGCCAACCTTTCGAGAAAACGAATTGACTATCGTCTACGTGATCAAATTTAACTCTTTACATTTTTACCATTTTAATATATAGCAAGTAGAATTTAATTGATTAACAAATTAAACCAACCAAACGTATGCACTTGCTGTTTTGTTACACAAAACATCGGATTAAAAAATAACTGTATAGACTAAGTATAATAGAAGGTTAATTATGTAATTATATAAAAATTATAGTAGGGTAAACTATTGTTGTATATATTGTAATTTAATCTATTCAATACAATTGAGTCTTCATTCATACATGGTATCAGAACCTTGATTGATACCTAATCTCATTTTCAAGCCATCAAACTCAATTCAAAATCACCATATATGCACAGTCTCTTACTTCAATCAACGAGACCATCCAAGTCTCCGCTCAAACTACTTTGCTCAATATTAACATGAATAATGTCACAAAATTGAATGCATCCAAATTTTTGATATAGCCTCGTCACGTACATGATCTCCTAGATATGTATGAACTCTCTAGCCACTACAAGAAAGCAATGCTGATTCTAACAGAGATTCTTGTCAGTAACCGTCGGAAAATGCAATTTCCGACTCTAATTGACGGTTTCGGGGTGGTCGGTTTAAGATAGTCGGAAACCATGAACCCGTCAGTAGTAGTCGGTTATTACCGATAACAGACAGTTGTCGGAAACAGACTGTCGGAGAATGTCGGAAAGTTGCTGTCGGGAAATTTTGTCGGTGGTTATCGGAAATGAGCCGTCGGTTCTTGTCGGAAACTTACTGTCGGAGGAGGTCAGAAACGTACTGTCGGAGGAGGTCGGAAAATTGCTGTCGGAGGACGTAGGAAGTTTCCGACCACTTCCTACAACCACGTTATTAGAATAAAAAAGTAAATAATATATATTTTATTATAAATAAATTACATTTATTAATTAGAAATAAATAATATATATTATATGAAAAATTAAAAATTAAAATAAGATTAAAAATTATATTATGTTAAAAATAAAATAGTTAAAAGAGTTTAGAAATTATAAATGTTAACTACAATATAAGAAGCTAATTACGCGATGATGTAAAACTCATAAAATCTTAGCGGAATTTGCGAATTCCTGCATCTCACGCTCCATCTTCCGCTCCATCTCTTCTTGTTTCAACCGCATCTGATTGAATTGCTCACGTTCTAACGGTGACAAGGAACTGTGTGTGAGACGAGCCGGGACACCATCAGATGTAACTAGATTGCCAAGGCCGAAGACACGGCCTTTGGTACACAGAGTGGACTGCAGAAAAAGAGAAAATTTAAAGTAAAAGTGATTAAAATAATTAAAAAAATTATTATACCTCAATGACGAGCTGATCGATTTCCTCCCGCGTAAGCTGGGTAGAACTACCCTCGCCCTCTTGACTGCGCTGCGATAGGATTTCGATGGTCTTCCGCCTCACCGTCTCGAGAACACCGAGAACCTTCTTGTCCTCTACCCGCTTTGTCTGCTTGTTTGTATGTGTGTCCTCCATTAGAAGGAATAAATCAGGCTCTTCACCAAGCTGAGATGCCTACAGAAACATATTTCAAAGTTGTAGTTAATTTAAAAATATTTCTTGTAATTTATTTAAGTAACTTACCAGGACACGTGAACGCTCCTCGAAAGTCTGAGCCCCGTTGTTATGGGTCGCAACTCCTAATCTGTCGCGGTTGCTGTTCCAGTTGAGGGAGTTTCTTGTTGAGACCTTTTTGGTGTCCTCGTGCTCCCAATATGCTATGAATTGTTGGAAAAGTTCCGGGCTACAACGGGGATGTTGTTTCTTTCCTGCCTTCGAAGCTTTCCATTCATGTATGTTGTTCTTATAAGAAGTGCGGCACTGTTTATCGAACTCATCTCTCGCCCGAGGAGTCAACTCGACGTCCCAATTAAAATCTTGCTGAAAATAAAAAAAGAAATACATAATTAAAACATATTTAATTCCAATATGTAAAATAAATATGTAGAATAAACATGCGTAATTGAACAGTTAATTTAGAATAAAATTACCGTGAAATATTTGAACCAACTCTCTTGCAATTCCCGCGGGAAGTCATTGTAGCGGGGATAAACCCGGGGCAACTGATGCTGAATCATTTTAAGAATAGCCTTCTTAATACCTTTTTCATACCGAAACCTGACAAATATTTAGTACACATTATGAGTCTAAATATATTAATTTAATGTAATATATAAAATAAATAAATAAATATATATAGATAAACAGAAAAAAAAACACATCAAGAACCTCCGTTTGGGTCGAGTACGGTGATATGACGACAGCCTTCTGTAGTGAGAAGTTGTTCAATTGTAAGGTGGGCCACAGAACCCTGTGGTTGAGATTCTTGTGGAGATGGTTGACCAGGACTCGGACTCTGTGTCTGGTCCGAGTCAACGACACCGTGTAGGGGTCTTTGAAAGTCACTGTAGGTAGACCTGTCAAAGAAAAAATTCCTAGGAAAACTATATATACTTTGACATATATATATAAAATTTTTGTTTTTTCGACATATAATTAGTATAGAACTTTATCTACTGTACTTTTGTCGTATTAAAGGTTGCTTAGATATGTAAAAAATTTATTCATAAGCGTCAAAAACTTATATGTATATTACCTATATTACATGTAATAGATTTATATATTTTTTATGTAATTAAATATTTCATTTAATTTGTAATGAATCATAAATTAGAAATGTACCTAATTGTACTAAATTTTACCAAGTTAGATTGAAAAATAAACATGGATTTTATAAAATTTAAACAATTTAATTTATTTTACTAAAGTTTAATATATTTTACCAAGTTACATTATACATTCACATGGATTTTCCGCCTTTTAACCCATTTACTTAATTTTGTAAAATTTTGTAAAATTTTATAAAATTTTACATAATATTTCCTAAAATATGTAATTAAGTATATAATTAAGTATTATACTAAATTTTATATGTAATTAAGTATATGTAATTTAGTATATAATTAAGTATATAAATGTGTATGTAATTAAGTATATAATTGTGTATATAATTGTGTATGTAATGGTGTATGTATAGGTTTAATGGTGAAATGGTGAAATGGAGGTGATGAAACGCGATTTGCGAAATCAACCACCCTCAACCCACACACCAACCCAACAACCTATCTCTCTACCCAACCCAATTGTTACTCACAACCAATTTTGCACAAAATTGCCTAACCCATTCATCTACTCATTTCAGGAAATCGCGAGTGGAGAAATTGAAGAGAAGAGAGAAGACTTACATGGTGCTGGTGGCGGAAGCGGTGGCCAGCGATGGCGGAAGCGTCGTCGCCGAGAGCGCTTTCGAGATTCTCTACAAATCGCGAGTGGAGAAGAAAGAGACGGAGAAGATGATTTAATGTCGGAAGTTGTAGGTAGTTGTCGGAAACCGTCGGATAGCGTCTCCTCAACTTCCAGGAGACGCTTTGTTTGCCGCTGTTTTTGCCGCTTCGTTTGCCGCTTTTTTTTCACCGGTCGGAGGTCGTCGGTTAATTTCCGACCGTTTCCTACAGTTTATTATAATTCTAAAATTATGTTTAATTGCAAAAAAGTGTTAGTGTAAAACCTACAATAATTAATTCCTACATTGAAAAAATTTGTATTTTATTAATTTTAATTGGGTTTTGAATAAATCAAAAGTTTGTTCTTGTTACCTGTACAACATTTTAGAGAATTATTATATTCGGTATGCATAATCGAAGCGAAACGAATAATAATTATTGAAAATAAGTAATTTAATTTTCAGCTACATATATTGTCTTTATTATGCGAAAATGCTACAAACATTTTATGCTGAGGCAGAATCAAAGTCATTCGAATCATCTGTAGAACTCTCGGGTGAATCATCCCCGAACTCTGTAATATAGTCTTCAGAGTTGTCATGGACCGTTGCATTTGGTTGTTCTGTTATATCTACAGAAAGGTCAATACCAAGTTCAATACCAAGTGATCCAAGTATTCCCGGCCTCGCCTGCTGCATGAGATCGTGTTCAGATGGTCCATGGAGTCTTCCTCGTGGGTTTATGGATGCCACAGTAATCCAATTGTTTCTTCTGTTGGAGAGTTGTGGGTACAGTAGATAGCATACTTGATCTGCTTGTAACCCTAGGATTAAAGGATCGTATTTTTGAAGCTTACGTCTACAGTTAATAGACGTAACACCGAACTCATCGACACCCACACCTGTTCCTATTGTCGGGTCGTACCAATCACAGTTGAACACTATGCACTTCAAACCCATAAGCCCTGGGTAGCTAACCTCCAATATCTCTCGTAGAACACCGTAGTAAATGGTGTCACCAGACTTGGAAGACACACCGTAATCCGAAGTCGGTCTTTTCATCCCCTCACGTAGAATTTTGAAAGCATAGCCTCTTGTGCAATACATTGGATATGAATTAGCAATAGAGACTGGACCCATCACAAACTCTTGTAACTATGTTGGAAACTGTTGCCCAAGTGAAGAACACTTCGTAACCTGTATTCCAATATCGTGTTACTAACAAAACATAATTTAGCGTTACTGTTTGCCTCATAAATATTGAAACTTACATAGAATTTTAGCCATTCAGTGAACTCGCCGTCTTTGATCCCGTACAGTTCTTCGTCAGCCATGTGTGGATAAGCTGCTCTGAATTGGGCCATGTAAATCCTATAGTATAATTTTTACTTATACATATAAGAAATCCATACACGAATGATAATGTGAAATACAAAAAGTATATGAGACCTGCATATTTCCCGTCTACGGTGAGACTACGCGAACACAAATCCCGGAAAATTAGTCGAGACCTTCATATTTTATAAGCTTATTTCTTATTGCAAAGTTGCTTACACAAAGTACATGATACTACTATTAAAGTACGAAAAGGAAAACGGGAATAATCTTTGCATCACGACATGGCAATCATGACTTTTCATCCAAATAAACTTTCCCTCTGCACTGTCTACGCAGTTGCGCAAATTTGAGGCGTAGCCGTGAGGAAATTGCACATTGTGTTTTATCCAATCGAAAAATACCACCTATTTACATATAATTAGTTCATAAATTACAAAACATCATAGTAGCTTACATTTTGTATTAACTACCATACGTACCTTCTTCGAAGCATCCATACGGAATATTGGACAAGGACCAACTTTATTGTTACCTCGTACATGAAGTGCTCTTCTATCACATATCTCAGGTAAGTCTAGTCTCGATTTCAAATTATCCTTTGTTTTCCTCTTCACATTTATAATAGTATTGATGATATTCTCAAACACATTTTTTTCAATGTGCATAACGTCCAGACAATGTCGTACCTTGTGGGTTCTCCAATACGGAAAGTCCCAAAATATACTCTTCTTATGCCAGTTGTGATACTCTCCAATGCCATCAACAGGACAATGCCCATTTCCCCCACACTCCGTCGTTTTTTCTGCGCCAAAATCTCGCAGTTGGGTTAATATTGTAAGGCCATCTGGTTCTAGCGGTGGATCGTACATCACTTTCTTATTCTTTGTGAACAATCTTGTGCTTTTCCGGTACGGATGATCCATGGGTAGAAAACGTCTGTGACAATCAAACCAACAAGTTTTTCTCCCGTGTTTTAATTGGAATGTTTCTACGCTGTCCTGACACGTTGGACATGACATTCTCCCATGTGTCGTCCACCCAGACAACATTCCATACGCAGGAAAATTGTTGATAGTCCACATAAGGACGACTCTCATCGTAAAATTAATCTGACAAGACACATCAAACGCTTCTACGCCACTCTCCCATAATTAGTTCAACTCGTAAATTAGTGGCTGTAAAAACACATCTAGTGATTTTTTTGATGATTCGGCCCTGGGACTACAACTGTCAGGAATAGAAATTCTGACTTCATACAAAGTGAGGGCGGTAAATTGTATGGTGTAACAATCACCGGCCAAACAGAATATTGTCTACCATGTTTCCCAAATGGACTAAAGCCATCTGTACACAAGCCGAGATACACATTTCTACTTTCGACAGAAAAATCAGGGTAAACTGACTTAAAATGTTTCCATGCTTTCGCATCTGATGGGTGTGCAATCTCTCCATGTGAATTATGTTCCGCATGCCATCACATTGCAGCGGCAGTGCGCTCGGACTGATAGAGCCTTTTCAACCTTTCTGCTAATGGCAAATACCACATCCGCTTGTATGGGACCCAATTTCTACCATATGTTTCCTGAAACCGAGGTTTACTACAAAATCTACATTGCACCATATCTGAATCCTCTCTCCAGTATATCATACAATTATCCATACATACATCTATCATCTCGTACGGTAACCCAAGTCCGGCTACCAGTTTCTGAACCTCTGTGTACAAACTAAGAGCAATATTATATTTATGTAGACTCCTGCTAAACAAATTGCTATCGCATTAACACATGTCTCTGCTATATTGTAGTTTGTCTTGATATTCATCAAGTCAGTTGCAGTCGATAACGGAGATATCCCTTCCTCACACCCACCATACAACGACTTCTTCGCTGCATCCAACATATTATAAAAACTCTGTGCTTCTAGATTTGGCTCTTCCCCTCTATTAATGCCCTCCTCAAAAGCAGACATATTCTCTCTAAATGCATCGATAACCGTCTGAATTGAACCAACTACGTTCTCGCCTTCCACTGCCGATTCCACAACAACACGTCCACCGCAACATTCATTACCACTTCAGTCATTAACCATACATTCACCTTCTACATTCATAGTTCCACCAGTACTTAAACCATTATCTATATTTGCACTAGTAATAGCAAAATTAACCATAGATGGATCTTCTCCGTGCGAGTACCATACTTTATACCCAGGAATAAAACCTCTACTATACAAATGGAGCCAAACTTGTTTTACTGAACTAAATCTCATATTTTTGCATTTACGGCAAGGGCAATACATCTTACTTGTTTTGCGCGTAATGCTTTGATTTCCAGCGAACTCCATAAATTGTTTCATCCCATCACATACTCTTGTGTAAGTAAGCCCGTTTCAGGATAGTTTTTTTCTTGATCCATCCAAGCTCGAAAATATATATTTGACATTTTGTTTGATACGTTTTTAAAAACGAAGGTGTATCACAACATGATTGTGTGTGGATATATAGATGCACTTTCCTACCATTTTCGACAGTTTTTGACAGACTCACCTAATTTCGGTTACACTGGAAAATGACATATCGAGAACGTTTTTACTTGTCCCGTCGGTAGTTGTCGGAAAACGGGTGGTCGGTAACGGTCGGTATCTTCAGTTTGTCGGTTTGTGTAGGAAATTTCCGACCTTTTCTGACAACTTTTCTATTACTGTCCAAACGGTGGACTGTTGTCGGTTTTGTTGTCGGACAAATAAGTTTGTGGGTGGTTGTCGGATAAGTTGTCGGAATATTCGTTCGGTAACGGTCGGTATATTTATGTTGTCGGAAGAGGTCGGTATTTTCCGACCACAACCGACAACTGTTCTATTACTGTACAATCGGTGGCCTGTTGTCGGTTTTCTTGTCGGAAAATTCCGACAACCACTAAACGGCCGGAAGTGTTGTCGGTTTTAGCCCTGTTTTCTTGTAGTGAGCTTTCTATTCAATGACGTTGCTTCTCCTTCAACAATGATCACCACCACTACGAGAACTGCTCTAAATTCTGATTACACGATCTGGCATCGCTAAGATTGTCTCATTTATAGTGCATTGCTTGGTGTTATAAGCAACTCCATTCAGTCAATCCTCTCTACTGCCACAACATCTGCCAAGATTTGGAAAATATTCTCTGCTATGTATGCCAAGCCAAGTCGTGGTCATCTCAAACAACTTTGTCAGCAAATCAAAAGCTGGACGGAAAGTAATCACTCCATTAATGGGTATTTTCAAGGATTCATTACCCGCTTTGATCATCTTGCCTTGTTTGGCAAGCCTCTTGATCATGATGACAAAATTGAGTACATCTTGGAAGGTCTTCTTGATGACTACAAGGTGATTGTCGATCAAGATGAGGGCATATACACCTTACCTACAGTTATTGAACTTCATGAGAAACTTATTAATCATGAGCTCAAGCTTCACAACACGCCATATGCTACATCATTACCCATAATTGCCAATGTTGCCACATATCAAGGCTCTTCTCAATCATGAAACAATGTCAACAACAACCATATCCTAAAAATATGAATAAGCAAACATGACAACAACAACCAAATATCAATCATAATATCAGCCACCAATGTCATATCAACAATCCTCACCAACGTCTTACCAAGAGAAACGAGGATATCAAGGTAAGTGTCAAATCTGTGGCGTTCATGGTCTCAGTGCACATCGACGCAATCGTCTGCATCTTCTAGGTGTGTCCACTTCATAAAATCAAGCACCACATATCTCTAATCCATGGCAGCCTCGTGCTAATGTAGTCAGACTACAGTCGTATGATCAAAACAGTTGGATTATTGATAGTGATGCTACTCATCATTTCACTACGGATCTCACAAACATGTCTCTACATCATCCATACAGTGGACGGGAGGAAGTGCAGATAAATGGATGGCCCTACCTTACCCATAACTCACCAGGTTCCATATCTCTTTCTACACCATCTCGATCTTTACAACAGAATCATATATTTTATGTTCCCAGTTTACATAAAAATGTCATCTCAGTTTATCGACTATGCAGCACTAACAAGGTTTTGGTTGAATTCTTTTTGGCTTTGTTTCAGGTGAATGATCTCAACACGGGAGCCTCATTGCTCCACAACAAGGCTAATAATTAGTCGTATGAGTAGCCAAGAACACCACCGACCATCACCACCTTCCACGCCTCACCAACACCCACCACAAACACTCACACTTGGCACACTCGACGTGGGCATCCCTCCTTAGCTGTTTTGAATTCTCTTTGTTCTCAATTTTCTTTACCTCTATCTCATTCCAAAAAAAAAATTTCACTTGTATTGATTGTTTTATTAATAAAGCCACAAGATATCTTTTTCTCAGAATATTCTCTCCACCACAAAACCACTTCAAGTTATATACTCATATCTTCTGACCTCTCCTCTTCACTGTATTGATTCTTACAAATACTACATCATTTATGGATCACTTTACTCGATATACTTGGGTCTATCCTCTCAAACACAAGTCCCAAACACAACAAAATTTCCTCACCTACAAAGCCTTTGTCGAGAATCATTTCAACACAAAAATTGGAACTCTAATTTCTGATATTATTGGAGAATACATTGGTCTACTGTCATTCATTGCGAGTCATGGTATAACACATCTTACCTCTCCACCACACACTTCAGAACACAATGGCGTCTTCGGAACACACCAGCCTAACTCTTCTCAGCCAAGCATCGATGCCAACTACATATTGAACTTATGCATTTGCAGCTGCCACATACTTAATTAATAGGCTTCCAACACTTGTTCTTGATGAAGTATCACTGTATGGAAAATTCTGCAAGACACCACCTAACTATCTCAAGCTCAAATTGTTTGGTTGTATGTGTTTTTGGTGGTAAAAACCCTACACCAAACATAAACTTGAATCCAAATCAACAATATGTGTTCATCAGGTACTCATTGACACAAAGTGAATACATATGCCTTGAAAAGAATATTGGTCGCATATATACCTCAAGACACGTACAATTCATGGAGGACATCTCCCCCATTTAAAACACCACAAACCACTCAAAAACCACTCCCACATACCACAGTCCCTGTTCAGTTAACTCAACAACAATTCATAGCCTCACACCCTTGTTCAGATCCTCCGCATGTTTCATTTTCAACAGCAACAACATCCACTCCATCACATCAAAAACGCAGCATCAACAAAACGTCTCAACATAACATGTTTTAAATACTAATGCAATTTCTAGTGCCAGTGTTTCAGGTTATTCTTCAGGCGAAAACTCGGTTGCATCCAGTGCAGAATTAGAACCTGCAGAAGTGATACCTCCGCCTGAAGTTCCCTTTGTACCAACCAATTTTCATTCGATGAGCACACAGAGCAAAAACAATATTGTCAAACCGCAAAAGAAGTTGACACTAGCAGCAATTACAAAACAGCAAATGTGTGTTGAACCAAGGATAATTACTCAAGCTCTAGCTGATGATAAATGGAGAGCAACTGCCATCTCTGAATTCAATGATGTCGTTGACAATGATACTTTTGACTTGGTACCACCATCGCCAACTCAAAATGTCATCTCGGTAAAATGGATTTTCATGCTAAAATTCATGTCGATGGCACTGTTTCTACATATAAGACGGGGTTGGTAGCTCGTGGTTTTGATCAAGAATATAGTCTTGACTACGCTGAAACATTTAGCCCAATGATTAAATCAACAACGGTTCGACTAGTCCTTGAAATCGCAGTTGCAAAGAGCTCGTGTATAAGACAAGTGGATGTTAATAATACATTTCTTCAAGGAACACTAACTTATGAGGTCTATGTCTTACAACCACCTGGTTTTGTAGACTAAAATAGACCACACTATGTATGTCGTTTCAAGAAAGCACTTTATAGCCTCAAACAAGCACCTCGAGCTTGGTATGAGGAACTATATACATTTCTCCTTCAAGTTGGATTTGTGAATTCAGTAGATGATGCCTTAATTTTTGTTTATAAGGAAGATATAACTTTGGTATACCTCTTGGTTTATGCCGATGACATTATTGTCACTAGCAACAACGACGACATGGTAACACACTTTTTCTCTATATTGGCAAAATGTTTTTTCGCTCCATGATATGGGTGACCTTAGTTACTTTCTTGGTATTAAGGTTACTCGTACAACTCGGGTAATGCATCTAATGCAACATTGTTATGTCATTGATCTCCTCCATAAGATGCAAATGATTGATGTTAAACATGTGTACACCAATGGCACCACAACCACGTCTCACTCTCTCGGTTGGTTCCAAACTTGATAATTTACAAGATTACTGACAACTACTTGACAGTCTACGTTATTTGGCATTCACTCATCCTGATATCCGTTATGTTGATTGTCTCAGTTTATGCATGCTCCAACTAATCTCCAATGGCAAGCAGAATGCATCCTTTCTTATCTTGATTGAACCATTACACACGACATTTTCTCAGCCAGTGCTCCTTTACAACTTCATGGTTACTCTGATGCAGACTGGACTGGTGTTGTTGAGGACATTCTATCCACTCAAGCTTATATTATTTACCTTGGTAAAGCATCAATTTCATAGTGCTCACACAAACAAAAAAAAGTGGTTCGATCTTCAACAGAGGCTAAATATAGAGTTGTTGTCAATACAACCTCAAAATTTAAATGTGTACGTAATTTTCTCGCTGATCTTCACCTCAAACTCACAACAAAACCGGTAATCTATTGTGACAACATATGAGCGACGTATCTTTGCGCAAATCTTGTGTTTCATTCCTGGATGAGACATATAACTCTTGACTATTATTTTGTAAGAGACAACATACAATCATGTGTTTTGTGTGTTGATCATGTTTCTACAAAAGACCAATTAGTTGATGCGTTAACCAAACCTCTGCCAAAACCAAAGTTTCAAGAACTCATCGAAGTGACTCCAACCCTTCTATTTTGAGAACGTGTATAAACCAAGTAAAATAAAAAAGTTAGTTCTATAATTATATAAAAAGTACAATAGGGTAAACTACCGTTGAATACGAATGACCCTTCATTCATTCATTCAAACTGATGGTTGAAATTGACCGACGGGTCCAAGTGTGTGACACTGCTCTGGCAACTTGTCTTATTCTCTTCAAAAGCAACTTATCCTAATTGACCAATTTTATCTTCGTATATATAGTGCTTTTAATTATTCGTCAATTCATACTTATGTATACAATTGGCTTGATTTTATTTTACAAGTGGCATCAACATTTAGCACAAATTTTTCAACATGCAAGTAGAGCCGTGCCTTGCATATATTCAAAAAGGTATTTGTCCAAGGTCTCTATAATTATTTCCCATTTAAAGGTCATACTTTTATTTTAAAAAAATCAATTTAGTTAGTTAAAATAACTTAAAAATTATATTCTTATAAAAATTGTTTAATTTAAAGGCCACAATTTTATATAAATACTTATATTAGCTAAACTTTATAATATTTTGAAAAGTTTCTTCTCATAAAAATATTTATATTATTAAAAATTCTTGTTATACTTAAAATTATATATTGATACGCAGTATTAATAAAATATTTCTGTTATATATTTGAACTTACAGTAACTAAAAAAGTTGCTATAAAAGATTTATAATGTTTCCAATAATATTTTATCAACGTTATATACTTTTTATTAATAAATTAAAATTATATAAAAAATAGACGACCAAGCACGGCACGGCATGGAAGGTGAAATTGTATTTTACAATATTACAGACATTACTCGTCCGGAAAATTGATATGAAGTTAGTTTAATCCCGATCAAATAAATTTGTATTTTTGTTGGGTAAACAAAATATTTTGGGATGTCAAAGATTCACAATAGCATACTTTGTTTATGGTTCGGGTAAAGAATATTTCAGATACACGGTTGACCAAAAAGTGTTACATTTTATATCTCTTTCTATAAATATATATATATACACATATACATATTATTTAAAGAGGAGTCTGAGTTAAAATTAAAATCAATATTCTGGTAGTGAGACATGAATCAAATTTGAAGATCCTTTAGCCAAAATTTATATATTGTTGTGAAAGCTTATTATTTTTATTTTAGATGTGACAAAACAAATTTTCGAGTTTAAGTCTATATGCTTTCTAAATTATTTATTTATCAGTGTTTTCTATTTTACTTCCTGTCTTGGTCTTAGTGTCCAAATATATTATCGTTTGTTATGATTTCTTATCCCACCAATGTATTCCACACTCCTTTACTAATATATAAATCTTCAGAGAAAAGTGTATATATTATTATAATATGTGTGTATATATATAATATTTTCCGGGAGATTTGAATTGTAAGACTTGGAGAAGCGGAGGAGGCTTTCTTGAGTGTACTGTTGAATACTTTGACACGTCAAGTCAAAATTGGATCTCCAATTAGCTTTTGTCTGAAGAAATTTTGTCCATGGTATTTGTGTTATGATTGGTTAGGATACACTTGCGGTCAAGATTCATACGAATATCTATTCATTTTTCTTCGAATCCTTTGAAAATTACAATTAAAATAATCACTAACATGTGATTGATTATAAACGAAATAATTATACTTTCTTATCAAGTACTAGTCAAAATTAATATAAAAATAATAAACACTATTTTTGTGTGTGACTAATAAGCAATAACCATTCTAATAAATAAAAAATTTGTGAAGTTTTGGCTGAAAATATTATATTTTAGCTTTCATAAACTGGAATATGGTAAGATTGAAGGTATATATATTATATATCTCTCTCTTTTTGGCCCCAATATTAAGGAATAAGTTTTTGTATAGGAATTGTTTGTTTTAATTAAAGACTAACCTACTAAAAATAAAACGGGTTTTTCAAAATATTTGTGGATTCTTTATGAATCGTCTGCAATTTTCTATACATCTACTTATGTGTATCCCATTCTTATTCTCCTTTTTCTTTTTATTATACTAATAACATTGCTCGCTTTGTTAACAACCCAATCAGTAGTACAAATTGTATAATAATAAAAAACGTAATTCCTGACATGTGCATGCAAATTTTCTTGTCATAGACACTGCATAAAAAAATTAAAAACCAAATAACATATATCAACACAAAAAATGTTAATTTAATAACAAACCCTTCATTGCGGTTTATAGATAAAAAGGCATAAATGACAAAAGCAATATAGGTAAGGCAAAGCTAAACATTAAATCAACATAAAATAACAAATCTTTAAAACTAAACCTTTTCCTTTTAACAAAAAAAATAAACACAGAAAAATATTTTTGTTTTTATTTTTATTTTAAAACAAAGAAGCAAAGAAAAGTATTCTTCAACTTGGCTATAGCTTCTTGCGTATGTCTATATATATTCTCCATTAAACCCTTTTCTTAAAACCTAAAACCTTCACAATCTCTCTCACTTTCTTTCTCAGCATGACATCAAAAACATTCACAAAACTTGCCAATCTCATTCATGTTTTTCTTTTGCTATCTATCGTTCTCTCAGGTAATTTCATTTTTTCGTCATAATTTGTTTTATCAACAATTGATCGATAAAACTCAATTTATAATCTAACTTTTTTAATTGAAACTGGGTGGAATTCGAATTCATTCCCTGACACCATAGTAGATTAGGGGTCACTTGCTTCTCGCCATCATAATTTGTTTTAATGTAGTAAATATTGGCATTTTTCTGAGTGTTTGATTAAATAAATGCAGGGAATAATATTATAGTACAGAATGTAACGTCTCTTGGTATAAACTATGGACAAGTTGGGAACGATTTGCCATCACCGGATAAAGTAATTAACCTCTTGAGATCTCTAAGGATCACCAAAACAAGAATCTACGACACAAATCCTCAAATCCTTACTGCTTTTGCAAACTCTGGAATTGAGATTATTGTCACTATCGAAAATCAAGTTTTACCAATGTTACAAGATCCACAACAAGCTCTCCAATGGGTGAACTCTCGTATTAAACCTTATATTCCGGCCACTAGGATCACCGGAATCATGGTCGGTAACGAGCTTTTCACCGATGAAGACTCTAGTTTAATAGGGTAAGTCATTATCATTGATTGTTACAAATTCATTCAATTAGATTTCGACATTGATTTCACGTTTTCAAAAATAGCATTTGGTCAATTATGACAATCTCATTTGAAAAAATGAAAATTAATCAAACCTCAATTATGGTTGACCCACTAGGCGCGTAAATAAATAATTTTTAAATAACAAAAATATTGAAGGGTTTTTGTCAAAACTACAGTATATTCGCACTTAATTTTATAGAAATACCATGAATTTACTTTTTAATATATCTCTAAATTTGCTATAATTTTGTATACTTTTGGGTGTAATAGTTTTTCTCCAATAATGTCGATATTGATTTTATTCTCTTTTGTTTGTTTGGTAATTAACAGATACATGATGCCGGCGATAATCAACATTCACAAAGCCTTAGTTCAATTAGGTTTAGACAGATACATTGAAGTCTCATCTCCAAGCTCTTTAGCAGTCCTTGCCGATTCTTATCCTCCATCAGCCGGAAGTTTCAAGCCGGAGGTTTCCTCTGTGATGCAACAACTTCTAGCTTTCTTGGAATCCACGAAATCTCCCTTTTGGATCAATGCTTACCCTTACTTTGCCTACAAAGATAACCCTAAAGAAATCCCAATCGATTACGTTTTATTCAACCGTAACGTTGGTATGACTGATCCCAACACAAGACTGCATTACGATAACATGATGTATGCTCAAGTAGATGCAGTTGCTTTCGCGGCTGCGAAATTAGGGTACCGTAACATAGAAGTTAGGGTTGCGGAAACAGGTTGGCCTTCTAAAGGAGATGCAGGAGAAGTTGGAGCATCTCCTATGAATGCTGCCACGTATAACCGGAATCTTATGATGAGGCAATTCGCCGGAGAAGGAACTCCGGCAAGGCGAAGTGAAAGGCTCGATGTATATATATTTGCTTTGTTCAATGAAGATATGAAACCAGGTCCTACTTCAGAGAAAAATTATGGTATATTTCGTCCTGATGGATCATTAGCTTACAATTTGGGATTCTCTACAATGTCCACTACCACTGCGAATTCAGAGTCTGTCACTTATTCATCTTCTGCCACTAAGGTATAATTACTATTCCATGATTTTTTCTAGTCAAAATTTGGAAATGGTAATAAACTGTGTGATTATTAATGAAGTCTCTGTTTTTTCCCCCTAATTCAGGCAAAAAGGAGCTTGGAGTATTGGACAATTTTGATATTGGCGATGATTCCAGTTGTAATATCGAGATTATTTTAGTGGGAAATTTATCGAGAATATAATAAGGCGATTGGTTAGGATATGTTTTATGTAAACAATTTAATTATTTAAGATTGGTGAACATATATAAGTTCATATTCAATTCAAAAGTTCAATCAAATCGTTGAATCGTTATATTATGAATTTATAATTGTGGTTGATATGGATACCGACATATTTAATAATTTTTTTAATAAAATGAAACAAAGTTTATTTTACAAGAAAACCTTATATCGGCGTCTTGTCCTACAAGAAAAGCTTATGCAGTTTTGACTCTTAGGCATAGAATTTAGAATCGATAAAGATTTGCGGTTTAGAATCAACCGAAAATCGTTTCTCTAAATCCAAACATATGACACAACTTCATTCATTTATATATTATTAGCTGTAATAAACACAATGGATAGTAAATAAATAAGTATTAGAAATGAAAATATAAGCATTGGAGTGAACGGTACGAAGAAAAGAAAAGCCATAAAACAAGTGAGTATGCTCACGATGCAAATCCACATGCCTAACTCCAATTATTTCGGCTGAATATACTCCCTTGTTCTTGCCGTAAAACGACGCGTTTTGACCTTGAAAACGGAGACATTTCTTCTTCTCCTTCTTCTTCTTTTCTATTATACTCTTCGTCTTTATGCCATATCTTACCGACCTCTTTAATCTAATTTTACAGAATAATAATATAATTTAGCCGCACGTAAGCAGAGTAATAATAATTAAAATACTCATATGTTTGGTTCCTAGATTAAACAAACAATCAAACATGAATGACTAGCATATATGCAAATAAAATTCATAAATTACACTAATTGGCATTCATCATTCCAAATATGTATCTATAAGATATATATATATATATATATATTTTAAGAAATGAAAAGTACAAAAGTGTCACGAGAGGATCAAAATCGTGTCACGTACCGGCGATTTGTGGAGATCTCTAACTAGGGTTGTTTAGAAAGATTGCATAAAAGAGAGGTATCGGAATTAGGATTCTGATTATGGCATGGAGATGAGCCGGAGGGAGGTACAAATCCCTTGGGAAGCATAACCGAGAATGTATCCGGTCTGACCGGACGGTTTAAACGGTTACTCTTCTTGGTCATCATCTTGAAGTAGTCAGCACGATAATGAAGACCACGGCCACGAAGACTATGGCGGTAGTGGTAGTTGTAACGACGACGATAGTGGTTTCTTTGCCGTCGATTCATGATAAACGGCGTCGTTTCCTTGGTGTAGATGAGTTGGTACGGTGATTCTCTGATGTCGTTTAGAGAGGTTTCTGTCTTTTGTGTAGATACTCTTGTTTCTTGATTCGAAGATGATGAAGATGGTGAAATGAGGAAGACAAGAGTAAGAATGAGAGAGACGATGAAGCATTTCAGAAGGCTCTGTTTCATCAATTTGTCCATTGCGATTGAGAGAGAATATGGTTTTGGTTGAGCATGCGAGGCAATTTTTTTTAATTATGTAAACAGATCTCACTAAACTATCTTTTTCACTGTTCAAATTATTTATTAATCAATATATCGATGAAAATAGAACTAAACACATCCATTTCCGTTCGAATTATTTATTAATGAAATTCACTAGCCATGTTTTGGTTAAACTAAGATTATTTCCTTAATACTTTTCTTTTACAAAGCAAGTATACAGTTAGAGAAAAAGTACTGGTTTCATTAACTAAATTTCCGCTTTATGTAATCATAGGATATCAGCTATAAACGGGTTTAATTATTGAAAGAAAAGTCATAACATAACAATAAGAACGATAATAATAATTAGTTGGGAATAATAATAATTGGGCTTAGGCCCATTAGTAACTTCGTCGACAGACTTTAAACCCAGTTCGGCTCGATATTAAAACCTATATAACTCTTAAGTCCATTCTCTCAAAATTTTAATCTCTTATATACAAACCAAATCTCTTATATACAAACATATTCATGAAACTTGATATTCCAAATTTACCCTTAATGAAATTACCCAAATTAATTATTTAAAAAAAAAAAATTATGCTTCTTCTCTCTCATCTCCATCTCTCTCCTCCTCAATCGGGTTCGAACTTCTTACTCAGCCGCCGGGGGTCTCGAGTTGCAACGCCGCCGGCTCCGACGTGCACCGCCGCCGCCTCCGCCGCTTCTCCTGCCATTACCGTCGTTTGTTAATCTCCATAGCTTCATTATTGATTTTCCTCTTCACTTTGGGCATAAGAAGGTGGATTTCAAATTGAAATTGATAATTTTGCTTTCGTTATTTGGTAGAATCTGGGTCGAATAAGACTTAAGATTGGTAAGATAGACTGGGGCTAGACTGAAACATAGAGCAATCATAGATTTAGAACTAGAATCAAGCGAACGAATTTGAGTTGATAACAGTTTCCGCGATAGTACAACTAGTATAACTAGAATCAGTTATACAGAACTGAATGAGTTGTACATTCTTTAGTTGCATTTCTGCATTGCGCTGATGTTTCAGCTTAATTAGTTGATTATTTGGTATAATCTAGCTTTAATAAGACTTGGCATTGGTAACAATTGTAATGTATAGGCTGAAACATAGCGCACTATAGATTTAGAACTGTCTAATTGATCGATGGAATCTGAGTTGATAAAAGTTTGTTTCTGCGATAGTTAAACTAGTATAACTAGAATCAGTTATACGGTTATGACCAGTTATACGTAACTGAATCAGCTGTACATTCTTTAGTTGCATTTTTGCATTGGGTTGGTGAAGAATCTTAATTTCATAAATTATAATATTTTTTTGGTTATTTGGTAGAATTTTGCTTGTATAAGACTTGATTGAAATTGAATATGGTAACAATTGGGTGAAACGTGGCGTAAAACTGGTAGAACTACATTAGTTGTACAAGTAAAACTGGTAGAACTACACTAGTTATACAAGTAAAACTGGTAGAACTACATTAGTTGTACAAGGAAAACTGGTAGAACTACACTAGTTATACAAGTAAAACTGGTAGAACTACATTAGTTGTACAAGGAAAACTGGTAGAACTACACTACATTAGTTGTACAAGGAAAACTGGTAGAACTACACTAGTTATACAAGTAAAACTGGTATAACTACACTAGTTGTACAAGGAAAACTGGTAGAACTACACTAGTTATACAAGTAAAACTGGTATAACTACATTAATTATATAGAAGTTAATCAATTTTTTTATTTGTTTTAGCAGAGCATTATGAACAACAAAGTCGTGATATGGTTTAAATGCAACTGCCGTAATAGTTGTATATTGATGAAGCACGCGGTAGAGGATATCACTTTGTCGATGATTGAAGAATGTCTATATCAGAGGCTTGGTTTAGATGAAAGTAAGGTTAGATTACAGTTGAGGTTCTACCGACCTACGGTCAGAGATGAGGTTGAAGTGAGTATTTGTGATGATGTGGATGTGTGTGGTTATCTAGCCTACATTGATGAATATAATCGTAGTACCGCAACATTGTTCGTGGATGTCATAACTAGATCGGAAGAACCAGAGGAAAGAATGTCGAGACAAGTATCGATAGCAGTTCAAAGCTCTGTTGGTTGTAATGATGGTGAGGGGGGAGCAACTGCTATTACAGTATATTCTCCACCAGTTAGAGAGAATGAAATTGAGCCAGTCGATGGAAGTCTGGATATTAGTGTTGAGAGATTGGATATTGGTGATGTCTATGTAGAACGTCCACCCGCTGTAGAGAGTAGTCAGTTTGCAGAGGAATGGGAAGACGGCTTACGTTTGAGTTTGCATCAAGAATTTAAAGATAAGAAGACATAGCAAGAAGTTGTGGATAGAGGATCATTTGCCAACAGCTTTTGTTTTGCCATTAAAAGATCTGAACCAAGTCGGTTGTGGATTGTATGTAATAAAGAAGGCTGCAAATGGGGTGTACGAGCATCAAAGATTAAAAATATGGATATTTTTAGGATTATAAAGTACACAAAGATGCATACATGCTCTCGGGCTAGTCAGAGCGAGAGTAGTGGCACAAAGAGGCATTGCACGCCAGAAATAGTTGCAAGTGTCTTGCAAGAGGATTTTCCTGGACAAATGAACACTCCAACTCCTAAAGTTATCATGGGTCTTGTGAAGACAAAACTTGGAGTGAGTATATCGTACTCCACCGCGAGGAGAGGGAGAAAACTTGCTATTGATAGGCTGCGTGGCACTCCGGAAGAAAGCTACAAGATGATACATTCCTATTTATACGAGTTACAGAAGGCAAATGCGGGTACAGTAACAGATGTGCAAGTAGATGAGAATGGGAAGTTCAAGTACCTTTTCATAGCTTTGGGAGTTAGCATCGAGGGATTTAGAGTGATGAGGAAAGTGATTATTGTAGATGCAACATTCCTCAAAAACAGATATGGTGGTGTGTTAGTTTTTTTCATTGCCTAAGATCCTAATCGACACCATTATCCAATTGCGTATGGTGTACTAGATGGAGAGAACGATGCTAGTTGGACATGGTTTTTCCAGACTTTGAAGACAGTTATACCAGATTCTTCCGAATTGGTATTTGTAAGTGATAGGAATGCAAGGCTCATCGGCGCCATAGGTAATGTGTATCCAGAAGCCCATCACGGATACTACATATGGCATATGTCACAAAATGTAAGACCTCATGCGTCTAGTACCAACAAAGCTGTTGTTGGTTGGAAATTCATGCAGTGTAGTCGGCAGTACACAGTTGCCGAGTTCAACCGCGAATGAAATCAAACCACCTGACAGGATTATTAAAACGGGAAGAAGAAAAGTGAAAAGGATGCCATTGGTAGGAGAGACACGTCCAAGATCATCAAACGTAAGGAGGCCGAGACAAAGGTTCCAATCGCCAATATTCAAATACCTAGCAGAAGATGAGGTCAATCAGTGATTTGTTGAGTATTTCCCATTATTCGTGAAACTTGTAAAACTACTGTATTTCCTAATAGCTTTATGGCTCTCTCTGGAAAATGTATGTGTATGTGTAAAACTCGTGAAACTAGCAAAACTAGTTTATTTCCGAATAGCTTTATGGCTCTCTCTTTTTATTTTTATAGTTGTCAATTTTTCTACAAAGTATATATATTCATAATCTCATCTTTTAAACATGCCCAGACTTATATTTTGTTCTTTCTCAGAATGAAGAAAAAAAAAGAAAAAAAAAACATTCTCTTAATTTGCCAAAAAAAAACGATTTCATAATTTACCAAGTTTTAACGTATATGTTATATCTTTCTAAAGCGGCCACAAAGAAGACATAACATCTTCTTGTGAAACTTAATTTTTATAAGTAAGATAATCTATAATGAAACTTGATTCTTATAAGTAAAATATTCTTATAAGTAAGATATTATTATAAGTAAGATATTCTTATAAGTAAGATATTCTTATAAGTAAGATAATGTATAATGATGTTAAGATGATTATATTTTGTTTATATAGTGATGAATGACTCTATATATAACTTAAAAATAAAATTAAAATAAGTTTTTTTAGACATAATTACATTCGTCCACCTTATTCCTTATAGTTTTAGTGTAACTTTCTAAGTTAACATTGGTGTGACTCTCTAAGTTCTACGAATATATATTTATTCTAGAATTTAAATACACAAAACACTTAGAGTCATTAATTAATTGATTATTATTCACTGTACAACTAAAAAATAAATTTATAAGGTTATGTATAACTAAATGTTATGCAAAATCATCGAAAGTATAACTAGTAGTAATTTAGTATAACTGCCAACTAGTAGTATAACTAGGTCGAAAATTGATACTTTTTCGTTTGGCGCCCAGGTCTGAAAATTTTGTGGGGACACGTGCAGACCTAATTTTGTGGGTATATAAACAAAAAAAAGATTTTTCTCTTTCCTCCTCACTTTTTCCTCTCCTCTCTCGCGGCCGAAATCCTCTCATCTCATCTCTCTCGTTTTCTTTCCTCTCTCAACCATTTCTCCTCCCATCTCTTGAAATCTTCTCTCATTTCTTGTCTACTAGATTATCTATCCTCTCCCCTCTCCAAATCTTCTATCATCTCTTTACTTCTTGTCCCATAGTAAGTTATCCTCTATTGTTAGGGTTTGTAGAAAAAAAATTCGGGATTAGATTTTAGATTCGTCTATTATGATTATGTTTTTCTTTTCTTTTAGGTCTTACATGGTGTCTTGGACCGAAGAGGACGACACCGACTACTCCGAGGAAGAAACCCGTGAGATGTTTAGGAGAATTGAATACGTCATGGATAGTGAAGGGGGAATTCCTCATGAATGTCCCTGTGGTGAAGCTATCACCGTGGAAAGAACAAATGAACATGCCCGGAACAAGATCTATTTCAAATGTCGGGTGTATAAGGTACAACGATGCTGTTTAGTATAACTAGTATAACTAGTATTACTTCTGTACTATGACTACTGAAGTTGTTTAGTTTAGTATAACTAGTAGAACTGATGTTGTTTCCACCGACAGAACGATGGTCTCCACAGGAAAATAAGTTGGGATCAAGCTATACAAGGAGAGTGTGAGAATCTGAAATATGATATCCAGGAGATGGAGAAAAAGATAGAGTTGTACAAGGCGGAGGTGGCGATGCTGAAGAAAGAGATGTGGGAGCAAAATGCAGTTGTTGTTAAGCTTGTGGAGAGGGTCGAAAAATATTTCGGTCCTTTGTAAGATTGTCAAAATTCAAGTTATTTTAGTATAACTTGTATAACTAGTAGAACTGATGTTGTTTTAAGCATAATAATATTTAGCGTGATGTTAGACTTAGTGATGTTTGAGACATATAAACATAAAATTTAACACTTAATGATGTTTGAATATATAAACATAACACTAAATAAATTAAACAGAAAATGCAAAATGAGTTTCTAACTTAAATGAGTTGTACATTGCTTAACAGAAAATGCTAAATTAAGTTTTTAACTTAAATGAGTTCAAACATTCCTCGCCCTCGCCCTCGTCACTGCCGGACTTGGGTCGGACCCCGTTGTGCGTTTACTTGTTCGCACATATACATTCCTAATACCTCCACGAGTCCTAGCAGCCTACAGTTGAACAGTCAAGCAAGTTAAACAAGTTATACTAGTTATACTTTTTATACAAGTTATACTAGTTATACTAGTTATACCTGGCTAACAGCGGGTGCAGCATCAATGGGTGGAGCATCAGATTGATCACGTACATCATGGGGTTCATTATCACCACCAGCACCCTGTATTTGAACAGTAATTCAAGTTATACAAGTTGTTCGGGTTATTTGAGTTATACAAGTTATACTTAGTTATACTAGTTATACTTAGTTATACTAGTTATACCTGTTCCAGCAATGTCACCCTTCTCTTCAACCGATCCACCTCGTCTATTAATGCCTTCAGCATATCAACAACCTCAGCTTGATTCGGAGCGGAAGGCGGAGGCATGGCTTGTCTCGGAGCAGAAGGTGGAGTTGGGGCTTGGGTCGGAGCAGAAGGAGGAGTAGATAATCTTGCTTACACATCCTGGTTATACATGGCTTCAAACAAGATTCTCTTCCCAGCCCGGATACATTCTCTCCAGCTTTCAACCTCAAGATCGTGAGTTTCCTCATCCTCCTCTTCGGTCATTCCAGCCAGCAAACTGCACTCTTCATCCGTGCGTGGAGAGAGGGTACTGAAAATCTCCTGCAAAACAAATCAATCAACGACTAACTCTGATTAGAAAATTAGAAATCACAGAGTAAAACTTGCTAGTTGTACTAGTTTTACGGAAAATATAGTATAACTAGCAAGTTATACTAGTTATACTACAAAATATACTACATAATCATTAACTAACCTTGGTTTTGTCAAGGAGTTTGTTGATTGTTGGGAAGGAATATCCCCTCATGTTGGGTTGCTGGAAATGGGACCTGCACATCCGAGGACACCTAGGGTCTGCGTCTGGAATTGCCTTTCGACAATTACGGTACAACGTCGGTATTGACTCACAAGCCAATAACTACAACCACAAACATATGCGTAAATGTCAGAAAACCACACAATAATTACATATCATAAACTAACAAATGGAAACTAACCTCGAGAGGAAGTACAAAACCAGGGATAGCCTAAGTTGTACCCGAGACCGTGCCTCCGAAATGGTTCATCGTATGCTCGATCTCGTGGAGCATGTTTTCGAAGGTCCATCTGCCCCAAGGGAACCTGTTGCAGAAATCCAGATCATCCACAGACCTCAATAGGAAGCTATCGATGGGCGTTGCATCTGTTCCGCCCTTGGTCGGCGAGTGGATGACATGGCAGAGGAAGTACAGGACTAACATCTTCAGTCGTTTGTCGTCCTGTGTAAGAGGTCCCCAGTTCACCAGGATATCTTCCACATCCTCCTTCCTGACACTCTTCCCCAAGTGCCCCAGATAGTTCCTCCTGAACCTCGTACTTCCAGCGGTTTCCCGAAACGCTGTCGTCTCATACATACGATAGTTTAACCCAGAGATCAGCGCATGCTCTCTAAGCCCATACCGCACCGGGACCCCGTTCACAATAAACCAAACTTCACGTTTGGTCTCCGTCCGAGCGGTTCTAAGAAGCAACATCCACATGCCCATGCTCATGTGGTTTTTCTCCATGGGCATGTGGAATATATGCCCGAACTGCGGGTGGTTCTCGAACCACGCCCTCTCCACATCACTCAGTGGAGGCTGCAACCCCTCGAAAAACTCCTTCGTCTGCTTCACATAGCAACGAGTCGAGATCTTGACCTTTTTGGTGTACTCCGTTGGATTGAAGTACATCCCGGTAGGGAGCTGGGCAGTCGGTCCTTCATCCTGAAACACACAAACATATTTTCAGCAATCAACGCCACAGTATAACTACATAGTTGTACTAGTTTTACAAAAAATATAGTATAACTAGCAAGTTTTACTAGTGTTACGACAGAGTATAACTAGCTAGTTGTACTAGTTTTACGAAAAATATAGTATAACTAGCTAGTTATACTAGTATTACGACACAGTATAACTTGCTAGTTCTAGTAGTTTTACGAAAAATACAGTATAACTAGCAAGTTATACTAGTTATACGATACAGTATAACTTGCTAGTTCTACTAGTTTTACGAAAATACAGTATAACTAGCAAGTTATACTAGTTATACGATACAGTATAACTTGCTAGTTCTACTAGTTTTACGAAAAATACACTATAACTAGCAAGTTATACTAGTTATACTTACCGTTCTGCCTTCGATGAATATGTCATCCATCGGTTCGTCTTCATTGTGTCCTCTCCCACTGCCTCCTGTGCTCGAACCTCCTCTTGTTCTAGCCATCACTGCAAGGCATTATACAAAACTTAATCAATTTATGTGTATTTATTTGAGCAAATGATTGATGATATATAGTTTTCCTTTTGACACTCATATACAAAAAAACACAATCATGTATATCTTAGCTTATGTGTATTTTGAATTCTAGATAGATTCTGTTTCTTAAGTAGCCGACATATGTAGCTCATCTAATCCGAGACTTGTGATAGAGTAGCCGACATATGTGGCTTCCTATCTCTACTTAAAGGATCGATGTTGTTGATTAATCAACAAGAACAAATTCAGCATAGTGGATAATCGTTTTAAGCAACAATGAAATGGTTTACCTTAGTGAAATCGCGAAATTTGGTTGAGAAAAGTCGTTGAGTTTCAGTGAAATCAAAGGGAGATTCCGAGGAGATCAAATCGCGAAGTTTGGTTGAGAAAATTTTCGAAGTTGTACGAAGTTTAACTAGTTCGCCGAAGATCAAATTGGATTTCGAAATTCTTAGAGAAGATATAAAATGAGTTCGCGAAAATTAGAGGGAGAGTGGGAGGGGAGTTGAATCGGGAATTTATGGTTTAGTGGGAGAGTTGATTTGGGGCGGGTCGATAGGTTGGGTCGGGTTTGGGTCGGGTTTTAGGGTTTGGGTCGGGTTGAGTCGGGTTTGGGTAGGGTTTTAGGGTTTGGGTCGGGTTTGGGCGATTGGGTCGGGTTTGGGTCGGGTTTGGGTGATTGGGTCGGGTTAAATTGATTTCGGTCCGGTTTAATTAATTTGGACCCGGTTTAATTGATTTTGCTCTGGTTTGTGCGAATTTCGCAGGGGTAAATTGGTCAATTTACAATTTTTTCAATTTTTTCTTTTTTTTTAAATCTAGTCTATTTTTTGGCTGTGTTTTGAGATTTGTTTGTGAACGAAAGGGTGTTCTCAGACAATAACTCCTATATTAAAGGGGAAGAAAAGCGGATCGAATTTCTGGTTTGAGTCGCATATCTGTATAAATTTTTGATTATTGTTTGCTTTGATCAAGTTCTCTAATAGATTAGCACTGTCCAATTAAGTTCGCTAGTCCTTTTCGATGATTTATTTTTTCCAAAAATCTAGGGTAAAGAGAATTACATTGCTTATGGTCCTGGATATACAATATTATGTAAGACATGTTAACAATCTGAATCTTGATACCCATTGGTGAAAAGATACAAATGATCACCATCTCTAATTACATTTACATCATCTATTTCTGCATTTTCTGTATTGGTGACCTTTGTGAAGCTTCTCAATCCAAATTTTTCACCTGCATCATAATTTATGCCTCTTGAGAAGTTTGATATGGAGAAAAGTCTGTGTTTCTTAGAGCCTTTAAAAAGTAAAAAGAACTTACCTGAAAGTCTCAGTAGCTCTTTAATAGAAGCAGGTAGGATTATCAACTTAGACAAATCTTTGCCCTGAGACTTCAAGTGAATGGTAACTCTTCTATCTTTTGGTTTTACTACTTCATGTTGTTTGGTTGGGATGTTGGATTTGCAATCTGGATGTGCAAGACCTTTTCCATTGATTTCTTTATTTGGTTTTTCTCCTTCTTCTATCTCTATTTTATGTTCTTGATCTCCTCTCTTTTCACCATAACCACCTTGTTTCGAATCCTTACATTCATTTGGTTCCATATCAATATTTTCTGTAACATTCAGTTGTAGATATTTGTGTCCTTGTACTTGATCACTGGCGTTTCCTTCTCCTCCCTTTGGACCACCACTAAGACACTCCTGGAGAAGTGAGTCTGGTTCTCTATTTGGATCTTCAATTGCTATTGACTGTTGTCCTCTAAGTTTCTGCAAATTTTTTCAATCATGAAATGAGAATTACACTCGAATATATTGCCCCATATATTGTATATCTTGCTTGCTTACCATGAAGAGATTGTTCCTAATGAGACGTCCATCTTCAATATGAACTTTCATTGCACTCATTAGAGATGTTTTGCTTATCCTTAGTATCTGAGATAGTTCAGTTGTTCTAACTGTGAAAGGTTGTGGTGTGTAGCATAACACTCCAATCTCTCCAAATGTATCTCCAACAACCGCTTTGCCTTGAACCTGATCTTCTTCATCAACGTAGACAGTAAAATCCTGTACACCATTCACCACCACTATGTTAGAAGGTAACTTGGAGAAAATTCATGGGTTGTTTGCATTACAGCCACTTACCACTGCCCCTGAGACTAAGATGTAAAGGTCTGTAGGAGCTTCGTTCTGTAAGATTACATCTTCTCTAGGTGGGAAATACTCGGCATCAATATCTGAAACCTTAGTCGGAAAAGGCATATAGAGTTGGTAACTTTGTGAAACAGAAGAGAAACATAACAGAACCATAGAAAAATAATATATATATATATATATGTATTTTTACCAACTGAAATAGAAAGTTGCGAGAAACTCCTTGAAATAGGTAGACGTTACGAACTATTGGGAAGAAGAGATAGTTTGCAATGCTTGATCGAATTGCTTTAGGCAAACCATTCAAGGTCTCTTGTTGTTTCAGACCCTCTGTTTTGAACTTCAGGCAGATATGTGATAACATCTGGTCTTGTATGATTGGTGGAAGTTGGTTTCTTGATGCAAACTCTGAGGCAGCTCTTACTGTATCTCTCTGTTGCATTGAAAGAATCAGGTTAATTTTACATGACAATTGGATCGACTTGAATTTTGAAAGAAAGTGATTGAAAACTTACAAAGGTTCTGGTGCGACTAGTCCAGTGAACCACAAGATTGGTCATATTTCCAATGAGGTAAGATGTGAATCCAAGGTTAAAGAGCATGAAAAACACATCAAACAACATTTCTCTTGGATTTTGAGGATGTAAGTCTCCATAACCCGTCGTTGTTAGTGTCGTAATTGACCAGTAAAGAGAAGTAACATATCTACTCCATATGCTTGTCTCTTTGAAATTTGGGTACACAGATCCAATCCATGTTTTTGTTGGATCAGGATATCTATCTGCAATGAGGTAGTTGAAGCATCCAGCACAATGTATAGCAAACAGAGTAACCTGATACGTTGTAAAGCTGTTATTCATTAAGTAGTAACATTTGTAAGCTGTTTTTTCCTCTGTTTTTGTGACTTACCGAAATGAGTTTTGTGCATCGTGTCCAGAAATAGTTGAAGCGTATATCTTTCTCAAGCCTGAAGCAGAGGAGATATGAAAGATTGAGTTTTATGTTGATTCTTCAAATGGTAAGCTATCTAAAACGGTTTGATATTAAAGTAAGAACCTTGCAAAGAGCGAGCTAACTCGTCTGAGACGCCAGAGTCTGAGCATACTAAGAACTCTGAATCCCATTTCGCTTCCACTGTAATTAAACAGAAGACTCAGTGACTGAAACGGAGCTGTCGAGCAGACATCAAAGGCGAACCAAGTCGAAAGGTACCTGATAAAATGTTTCATGTCCGAAAACAAAACTCATAATGAAACTCTTTTTCCTTTTCAAAACGTCAAGTAAAAGTGTTTTATGTACTTTTAAGTAAAAGTGTTTTATGTACTTTTGTCCTACCTTATAGCTATCTTCTTAGGACTATCAACTAGAAGATAAGAATGGCTGTCTAGATACGCGACGAAGAAAGTGAGAATGATATCAATGGCAAAGAAGCCATTGACAACGTTGTCTATGATAAAAAGTGCGTCTTTCTCGTAAGTGATGAAAGCAAACTCAAAAGGACAAACCCAAGCTGAGTAAATCACAAGTATGATCAGCCACATCTCCCATGCCCTGAACATTAAGCCATGACTCTGAAGTAAACAACAATATACAGAAGAAAGAACAAGACTTGTGAAGATATACAATACCTGAAACGTGGATCAAAAGGAGAGATGATGCGTTTACGAAGCTTAGTTGATTGGTTAATTCTTGCACCAAGAGATGGTAAGAGATCAACAGAGAGGAAACTACTGTGTTTGAATATGTTCATATTGTATTCTTCTACACAAAATCTGTTGAAGAAGTTTCTGGTGCAAGAGATTGACATAGTTGTTGTGTTGTTGTGAGCTTTCTCTTGAACAAAGGTAGTTATAAATATATTGATGGAACTTGTGACAATTTTTCACAAGCTAACGAACTTTTTTCTCTCTCTCACGTTGGTTTCTGACCTTTACTACACCAACTTGCTCTGACCCATTTCTTATCGTTTTCTAAAGGAGAAAGAAAATAAGATTTTATTTAATATATTTATTCATCTTTTTGCAGGGGGAGGTTTTAACTGTTTAATTTACACAAACTCAGTGTACCATTAATGCTGCAAAAACACAAAAGAAGGTTTACAGAAGAAATGATTAAGAGAATGAAAGGAGGAAGAAACAGAGTAGTGTTGGTAAGTACGAGGAAGAAATATTTAAATGTATTTAAGTGGCAGACACTGAGAATTTACAGCAGTGATACTCAGAGTTTCTCCTTTTGACAGATTTGAGATTTTAGAGAGAGGAAGAAGAAGAAGGACGCAATCTCTGGTAATGGAGTTTCTAGTCGATGAGATTGTGACTATGGTGGGATTTCCATTTACTTGACATTTGAGGCTAATATATATACACACACATGAATGTATGTGTTTGTGATTTAATGGAAAATCTTGTGTTTTTATTACAGGAATCATGAAAATGGACCAGGAAAGGTATCAAAGAAAAGATTGTCAGAATAGAATTTTGAAGGGCCAAAAAGAGATAAAGAAGATAAGTAAATTCTAGTATTCGTTAAGTATCCAACAAAATACTTTACGATATGCAATTTCAATACACATTTTGTATTGAGTTCTCTTTGGTAAAACAAGACCTACGAGAAAAACAAAATTTGTAGATTCTTACGTGGACAGCTCATAAGTAAGTAATGATGACACGTGGACCAATAGAGGTTTCCGCATTAGTTGTTTCTTGCTTTTGATCCAAGTTAGTGTTTACATCTTTTTGTGTCTCGAGTTATGTTTGATATTTTGGTTTTTGTATTCTACTTGGAAAGCTCATATACACCGCTCGCTTATTCTTGTAATTATACTTAATTACGCGTAAACATCTAATCAAGAGACTTGACACCAAAAACATCTAATCAGAGAAATCTGACACGACAGGGAAATAACAAAATAAGAAAACCAAGAAAACATTTTAAACGGCTGGTTTAATGATCTACTAAGACTCTGCTTAATCTTCCATGACATTGGGCCCAAATTATATTCACTATATTTTGTCGTTATTCCCAGTTTCGGACTCAGAACCATGTTACATGACAAGGCATTTGATTGAAGTTTTCTTGCGACAACCAGTGTGTTTCTTCTCTTCATAACTACTCACCAATCTATTACTATAATCATTAATATTATTATTGTTTTGTTAATTACTTTAATATTAATATTACATCTGTCTTAATTGGTTGTTGTTACTAGACAATATATATTGGATGTTTCAGTTTCGATCGATCGAAACCTAAACTTTATCTATAAAATTCTTTTTAATCTAATATAATATAGTAGGAAAGAATCGAATTGTTAGATAAATCTCATAGCCATTAAATTAGAAAGAACTTTGGCATATATATATTTGATGTTAAAGGAATTAATAAGTGTTATAAGAAAAGGAAAACATAATTAGCCAAGTTTTTTCAGTCTAGTAGATTCGATGATTGACATCAACTTCAATTACTTCTCATTACATTGTAGTACATTTAGAAAAACTTAGAGGTGTACTTTAAATTATGGATTGAGTCTTATCAATCCAAATATTAACAAAGAAAACAGAAAAGAAATAAAGTTATTAATTAGTCATTTTAAAAAGTAATCCGTTGTGATTACATTTACTTTGGCCACTTACTATCATTGTCTTATCATGATAAATCGTTGTAATCATAAATAGAGTTTTGTCGCACTCATATATATAAATAAGTCTAGGCGTTCATCGATGGACTATATCGGGTTTAATCTTCTTAATTATTTTGTCATTTCGATTAATCCCATGTGAAAACGAAGTTACAATATCTGGTTAACACAAAAAAGAGAAAACGATAATTCTAGTTAAGAAGAAGTGATGTTCCAGATGACATTGTCGAACATTCTCTATACAGCTTAAGGAGTGGGTCGGTCCGGTTACATGCACGCACTGTCTGCATTTTACCATTTATGTCACGTGCGTTTTTTAAGATTGGCTTTACATAAAACTTGCTTTCTCTCTCCTTCAATCTTTTTCTATTATAACAATAAAATTATCACCAAATCTATAAAATCAAAAAACCTTTGCAATTATTACGATAATTCAAACACATGCGTTATATTTGTATAATTCACTACTAAGCCTGTAGCGAAACCTATTTAATTACTTCATTATAATATACTTACATTTATGTTGGATATATTCTATAAAAATATTGTTTTCAATTATATAAATTCTGATGATTAATTAAAGCTCTTGGACCAAAATTGTAGAAACCACCCAGTATTGGGGGTATGGAGTGATTATCCAAAACTTAACCTGATGTGGTTATGGACCCCAAAAGAGGTACACAACTTTTCAATAATCCAGAATAAAATTCACAAAGATTTAGTAAAAAGCTATTTGATAATATGTATGTTTCATATGAATCTTTAATTAGCCAAATATAGAAATCGGTTTCCCTCAACTCATATACCTTACCTAATTAGCTATGACTATTTTGTCTTTTTCTATGTTTTGCCCGAACATAAAACTGTGTGACATAGATCGGTTAATTGGTATTCTCTTTAACTTTGTGTTGCTTTCATGGAAATTTAGTTAAGCAAATGCTTCTACATGTAATCTTTGGTTAATCTTAATTAATTTTCCCACTTTTTTTTACTACGACTTGGACAAAGCCGTAATTAATCATGCAGTACTCGTAGGCCGTATGCATGAACGATTCAGAAGCTCTCTCATCTGTCAAGTACTTGAAATTTTCTTGTTTTTAATATAAATGATTAGATTCTTGTGTTTTTGGTACTTGACAATTTTGGTTCTTTGAAATTTTATATATTGGCCATCAATTATAACAAGAGTTATAAAATCCTTAAGAAAATTGGAGAAACATAAAACTAGAAAAAGCAAAGAGAAAGAGAAGATCTTGGTGGTAGATCTTAGAAGATAAAGCCAAGAGGTCATGAAGTGGTCCTTTAGGACAATAATGAAGGGTGTCCAGATTTCTTAAGTTCAGATTGAAGAGAACTAGAAATGCTCTAATCCAATGGGTAAATGAAAAATACAGAAACAATAAAAGAGTTATTGATGAGTCCAAAAAGGAACTAGAAGAGGCTATGATAAGCCCTCTTAATGATATGCAACGAATCAAAGATATAACTGCTAGACTACACAAGGCTTACGCTGAGGAAGAAGAATTTTGGAGACAAAGAAGCCGGACTCTTTGGTTGCAAGCAGGAGAAAAGAATTCCTTTTTCTTCCATGCTATATCGAAAGTCAGGAAATCAAAAATTCTTTTGTTGTAATTGAAAATTCAGAGCGTGTTGCAGTGAATAAAGAGGAGGAAATCTCAAAAGTCATAATCTCATATTTTCAAGAAATGTACACTTCATCGGGCACACAAAGTGCAGATACAGTGGCTGAAGAAATTGAGAATCAAGTTTCAGAGGAGGATAACATATTAGTCACCAAGAACCCATCAAATGCAGAGATTAAGGCAGATGCCTTCTCAATCCATGCAGATAAAACGTTCTAATCGTGATGGCTTTCTAGCCTCATTATTCACCACAAAAAGCTTTGATTCCCATCTTGATATGAGAATATTCCAAAATAACATTTGCTTCACCAAAATACTTAATTACAGAGAATGTAATATATGAGGAATAAGAAAATATACTTAGTGAACTGCATCGATAGTGATGAATGGTTTTTTCGAAACGTTTCAATGTGTTTTTTGTCGGTAATAATTATATTGACAAAATCTAATCTAATATATTCGAAATAAAAATCAACACTCACTATTCTCTCTCTCTCTTGATCAAATGTAAGTTAACTGAATCATATATTTTTTTAGAGTAGTGTACGATAAACTATTTTATTTTACTTAAAACCCTCGTTTAAAATCTGGTTGAAAAACTATTTTATTTTATTTAAAACCATCGTTTAAAATCTGTGTTAACCAGATTATGCTAACTAGAGTTTTTCTTTTGAAATATCACTATATTCCAAATTTTTTAATCGGAATAATTTTAAGAATATCAATAGAGAAAAATAAAAAGAAATGGTTTCGTGAAAAGTGTATAGAAAAAAGAAAGATCAAAGTTGATTCTAATAATGGTAGGCTTAAAGACATTAAAATGAAGTTGACTCTTAAAAAATCAAGACGAAAGGAATATGACTTGACATAGTATATTGATTAGCTCGAATATTTTGGAATATAATATGATTTTGGTAATGAGAAGTGTATGGTGTATTGTTTTTGGTTCTCCTTATCATAAAAATTCTTTACGCCATAGTTGCGGAAAGATATAAAAATATGCCATTTCCATAAGTGGTTATCATTATAAAGTATGTATAGTATACAACAATACATTATGATATAAATTTGTAACGAATTGGACGGCATAATTTAAAGGTGAACTCAGATTCCTCATGAGCATACCAATAAATATACCAATATTGTTATACAAGCTGCCCACATATATATATATATATAATTAATCTTATCTTCTGGAAGCCTGTATGGTATAGTTTGAAAATTATATATTTTTACTCTTTTCTTTTATTTGAATAATTATGTTTAATAATTGTACTAACCCGTACATTTATGGAATCCTCTGAGATTGTCTAGATTCATAACACATGTTCTCCGTGTAGATTAATAAAGGTCTTATTCGGGCACAGTACTGTCCGGGCATACCAAAAAATAAATTATAAACGAAATATAATTAAATACCCTTCCCATTCTATGGATCCGATTGGTTGTTTTGCAGAGTGTCGTAGAATTTTGGATTTATGTATGTTGGATTTGATTTCAGGTTTTACGTTGTAGTTAATTGTTAATATGATAATAGGAACATATTTGTTGCTTAAAATTAAATGTATTCTACCATATTATAAATTAACAACAAAAACAATTTATAAGCAGTTTATCAATTTAGTGCCCAATATTTTTGGATAAACTATCACTACAAAAACATACATATAACATCAATAATATTATATAATTTATATAGAGATTGTATCAAATAATACATATTTAATAATATTTATAATAAATAATATTATTATTGCATATTTATGATCCACAAAACATATACTTATAGTATGATGAATTCATCAATTATTTAAATTAACATTAACTATTTGAGTTACTATTTTTAGATTCATTTTATAAATGATGTAAATAGTGGTGATATATGTTTAAAAATGGTGCAAACAAATAAAATAAATGATATTATACGTCTAATATTTTTGTAGTAAATTAATGGTTATCAAAAAAAAATTACTGCATTTTTTTTTTTTTATCAATAATTAGATTAATAGACCCAATATATAGTTCAAATTTCACCATAATATTTTTTTGTCTATTTTTAGTAATAGAGAAAAATCAAACTTGATATTAAACTAATTAACTAGATTATCTACTGCATTACAAAACTCCACAGTCCACGTCCTTTTTAGTTTTCTACTTTTATACACATGTAGTGATATTAAAATGACTTCCAAAGTAATTGAGGAAATGAATTTAGATCTCTGCAACCGATAAACTAAGCACTCTTTTGCTACTAAAATCATATTATCTTTGCAAATGACAAATCTCACCCTGCTACAAAACAATATACTTCAGACTTTAGTCGCTCCTACTTATAAGCATGTTTTTGACCAATGTATTCATTATTATTTTTCATAACTTATTTGAATTTTTTTCTTTCGTTTTCTAATGATGATGGCCTTTTGTTGCCCTTAGTTTCATGTTGACTCTAACATTAGATATAAGAAGTGGAAGTTTTCGATTTAGTCAAATCTGCCATTTGACAAACGAAAGACCAAAATCGAAGAGCATATCCCTAAATTTTAAGCGAGATAAATAAGGTCTTTAGGAGCATTTAGAAAACCCTTTAGCCTACCAACTATTGCAGGGGAACTAAAAAATTATCATTTTGGGGTTATATCATCTGTCTTCTAATAGTTTTTTTCTAATTGAATAATTCATATATTAATAACTGATATAGAGTATTAGTAACAATCGAATACAATACATAAACTGATAAAAAAATATCTCCATATACTTAAATCCAAAAAAGAAAAGCTAAAAATTCTGGAAATGATTCTGAAAGGATACTTTAAAACATACTCAATAACAAGCTATCCCATAACTGCATATCTAACCTACCAACGGCTATACAAAACCTAAATTGTTGGTAGAACGTTTTATGACGAATGAGTGTACTTTACTAATAAAGAAAAATCTGCCAAACGAGCAAAAAAAATTCGTATATTTTTTTGGAAATGGCGAAGTCGAAATCACAGTAACCTGATAGATGCCAAAAAACATTAGACTTCGATCAGGTCTTCGAAATATGAACAAAAAGTGAATAAATCCTCTACACAGAAAACCAAGCCTAGAAGACCACAACCACCTATCAAACCCCAAGAAGAAATAGTAGACCAAACAACCTAGGAAAGCTGTTAAAGAATCTAGACAAAGAATTCTTAACTTATAACTTAACCAAGGCTAAACCAATTCTAACGAATAATTATTTAATCTAGCAACGAGTCAATATAAAAAGGAGAAATTGAGCCGAATAAGGAAGAAGATAGTTGACAAATTTAGAACGCCAACTTGGTCTTTCTGGTGACGCCATCACAAGTGTTGATGCGGACAGTGCCTTGCCTAATGACTGTTAAATTGAAAATTTACCCTAGGCCACTCACAAAACACTTAGTATAAAAAGCCACAATATGTACATATTATTTAAGAAACATAACATTATAGTACAATTAATATATTCAACTATTATTTTTAAGAATACTTTTTATAGATTATAGTTTATAGTTTTATTAATATTATTTTATGTTTTTAAAAAAATTTATCATTTTAAATACCATATTTTATTTACTCGTCCAAGGCTTCACATCACCTAAGTATGGCACTGGATGCGGACCTACAAGGAGGAGAAGGTCTCGGACAAGATCCAGTGATGAGAAGGCCTTACGATTTTTACTTAGCTCAAAATCTCACCTATCTTCAAAATTCCGTCATATGCAGAATTGTACACCTACGATACAACATACTCTAAAAAAACAAAAATTGAAGACACAAGCCCAAAGACCTCATCTTTCACACTGTCGCGGACAACATCATTTAAACGATCACCGTTGAAAAGACATAATAAGGTGACAAGCGTCAATATGGGCTAAGCCACCAACTGTTAGTCACCTGAAACTTAGATCTAGACGCTTAACGGTTAGGCGAACATTAGAGATATGGTGAGCAGGAGAGAGTTGATCAATCAAATTTTTTGTTTTCTAATTATTTGTTCAACTAATAGTTTTTTTTGTTTGGTAAAATTGTTAAATTATTAAAATGATTGTTTTTAAATATTTTGATTTAACTTTGTTTTGTCAATAATTATAATTAGATCGACAATATCGAATCTAAAATTCAATTTCTTTTTCAAAGCTCTCAAAATATAATTTTTTTTGTCAACTAGTCTACTGACTTTTAAATTCCACTCCTACAACTGCAGGTAGGGGTTCGATCCCTAGTGCCATGAGGATTTGTAAAGTGACTACACCACTGGGCCACCTGTAATCGGCCTCAAAATATAATATTTGAGCAAATAAAATTCTTTGAAACTAAAACTAGGTGAAAAATAATAGATATGACATTGAACCACATGATATTATTTTCCGATTTATCATTGTTCATACATGTCAACTTGAATAAAACTGATTTGGTTTTGTAGTAGTTACATATTCTTTAATATTAGTTTTGATTATTCAATAAAAATTAAATTTCCTAAAAATTTGGCTGTTTTTTCGTGAAGCTAAAAATTTGGTTATTTAAGCGGTCAGAAGTATCGTTGATTTTGACCAGATCGACTATATAACCGGCGAGCAAAAAAATATTTTCTTTTTATCCAACAATTTTTTTTAATATTATTTAGAAAATTTAATCTCGAATCAATTCAAATATTTATTCAATATATCTATTGGGAATGGATATAGGTTTTAAGTTCTAATGTAGTACAAAAACCAAAAATTGTAAAATTCCCAACCTAGACTGTCTTGGCGTTTGGTAGAATCCACACATTTGGTAACACTAACGACAGACCAATTCATATTACATACTAATTCACATTTGATAATTTTTTTTTAAAAAATAGCACATTTGAGAAACATATATGCACTTATTTATTTTTGATTAATTTAGCTCATTAAATAGCCAATTATATCAATAATCTTAAGACTAGAAGAGTTTTAATTATTAATAATTAATGACTATGCAATGCAGAGAATGCAATTCTCTACATGTTTGTACTTGATGTAGACGGCGGCCGCATATAGATCGAGGAGATGTTGGATTAATAGGTTAAGGACCAGTACGGACCCAAATTGAATCTATATAGAGTGGTGAACTCAACTTTGCAATGTTTCAGAAATTCAGTTTATGCCCTGTATGAGTTATTGTCTTTAGGAAAAATGTGTGGCCAATTTTAGTTTGAAAAGGTTAGAAATAAAACGTGTGGCCAATTTACTAGAAGCACTTACTTTTTTAATGAGGCAAACTTAACATTCCTTTATTTTCATTTTTGTTAACCACGTTCCTTTCTTGCTCCACATTGATGGTTAGTGGTTAGTGGTGTTCAAATATAAACTCATTATCCAACTTCTTAGATCTAATCTTTTTTATTTGTCGCGAACTGTGAAGAAACAAAATTTGTATAAATCCTTTTTGTCCGATTAATGTTTCGTATGGTTCAATTTCGTATGGTTCAATTTATATATAACCATGTATAATCTAAGTGTACAACCGACAAAAACTAAATTGTCATTAATTATATATTAACTAATTAGTTCTCTAACAAACTCTTCCTCAAGTTGGAGCATAGAGATTACATATGCCCAAGTTGTCTAAAAAAACATCGAACACCTTGTGGCCAAGAACTTTTATGAAGATATCAGTTAGCAGTCAAAAAGATGTAATGTGCTTGATTGTGATAGAACCACACTCAATCTCATCACGGATGAAATGAAAATCAAACCCAATATGTTTTGTCCGGTCATGGAAAACAAGATTGACACTTAGGTAAATGGCTGACTGATAATCGCAGTGTAAGGTGGCTGAAACAGAACAGTCCACACTAAGGTGACCAAGCAGACGTCATAACCAGATTAGCTCACTCACAATATTTTCCATATCATGGTACTCTGCCTATATAGAATAACGTGATACACACATTTTTTATGAGTTTTATATGAGATAGGGGAGCGACCTAGGTAGATAAACCAACCAGTTAGTGATCGTCGAGACATGGGAAAATCAGCCTTGTTTGCATCACACCAAGCATCTACCTTAACCAGAATTGCTCTTCAGATATCAAATAACATGGGTAACATCATTCTAATGTTCATTGTTAGGGGCATATATAAACTATGAGATAAGATAAATAGCATAAGAAAGTTCATGACGTGTACTAGATGACCGAGGAGACGATGATATTGTGTAGAATCAGCACATAGATCTCCTTTGGCTAGAGCAAGGGTGTGGTTTTGATCAATTGAATGATAAATCAAACGTGTTCCCAGTAGACCAATATCATATATATAATATCTAAGGTATATTTCCGTTGTGATAGATTCATACCTTCGGGACTACGAGCCACTTCCCAAAAAATATTTGAGAATACCAAGATCTTTCATTTTAAAATACGAACTCAAGTACTGTTTGAAGTCATGTATAACACTTAGTGAACTACTTGTGAGCATATCATCAACGTAGACAAGAATCTGTAACGGAATGTCATTATATGCATAAATGAATAGTGAATATTCCTTATAATTTGGCTCAATACCATAATCTAACAATGCTTTCGAGAGTTTAGCATACCAACATCAAGGAGCTTGGCGCAGACCGTACAACAACTTCTGTAATCCACAAGACATATTTTTTTTGTTTTGTCGAAAACTAAGGGGAAACTGAATAAATACCTCTTTCTCAAGATATTCATGTAAGAATGCATTCTATACATGCATTCAGTGTACAACTTAGTTATGTGACACTGCAACTTCCAAAAATGATTGAACTGTAACTCACTTACACACATGAGCAAAAGTGTCTGTGTAATCAATACCTTCAGACTTAGTGTTGCCAAGAAAGGCCAGATAGGCTTTGTAGCGCTCCTAGGTTCTGTCAGAGCGATATTTGAGTGTAAATATCTATTTAATGCCCAAAGCGCGTTTACCAAAAGGTAATTCTTCGACAGAGTATTTGGCTAACTCTTTGACAGAGTATTTACCTCATGCTAGTTTTCATCTTCCATTGCTTCTTGGAAAAAATTTGGAATGACATAAGTAGTTACAACAGCCATGAAAACAGTATGTTGTTTAGAAAATCTTGAGCAGTCAACATAGTCACCATTAATATACTAGGAATCATCTAGGAAAGCACCATCATATTCAATGTATGTTGTATTAGTCACATAATCATGCAGTTTAGTTGATGGAATCTTTAATCATCGGCCGATACCTAATATTTTAGTTTCATCAAGAGGTGGAACACTATCAACCTCAGGTATTGAAGAAACAAGTTCCTCTATCGAAACAAACCCTTGGTCAGACACAACAATCAGCTGCTCATAGGCCTAGGCAAAAAACCCGAACCAAAGAACCAAACAGAACCGAACCAAAAATTCGGTTCCGGTTCCAGTTCGGTTCCCAAAAGTTAATCGAACGGTTCCATAATTTAGGTAACTTTGATTCTTGGTTAGGAACCGAACCGAACCAAGGACCGAAGTTAGGACCAAAACTAATCAATCAATTAATTTTTATTACTCCTAAGATTAGTTGAGTATAAAAACTGGAACCAAAGAACCGAATGGAACCAAACGAAACCAAACCAAACAAACTTTTTTGGTTCCGGTTCGGTTTTGTGTACACTCTTTTGTAACAAAATTGTTATTTTAAGTGTTTTTGTCTAAATAACTGTTTGGAACCGGAACCGATTGAGAGCCAAACTTATTTCAGTTCCTCTTTGGTTCCAATTTCAAGTATCCATTTGGAACCGGAACCAAGAAAAACCGAACCGAAACCAAACAAAATTTTAGAAAGTATTAATTGGTTCCATTATTTTGAGAACCAAACGAACCAAACCGAACCGAAGAACCATATGCCCACACCTAGCTGCTCATGTTCAGTAGACATTGGCTCAGAAGCAATACTAAATTGCTTAAGTGCAACAGAGACATGTTATGTTTTTGGTCAATATCGACATCAACATTGGGCGTAACGCGGAATAATCGTCACTCCAAGTTGTAAAGGATAATCCTTGGTCTTCTAAGAATTTGAGTAACCCCCACCTTAGGTATATCAAACCTAAGATTGTTGTTGTTTCAACTCGCCTTCAATTAAGCAAGGTGGTGGAGCCACGGAATGTTGACTCGAGTAGCCTCCACCTTTAGTATATTAAACCAAAGATTGTTGCTGTTTCGACTCGCCCCTTCACGCCAATGGCTAGGAATGACCACACAAGTGTGATGGAAATCACTTGATAAACCAGTTTGATCCTTTGGATATGACACACCAAGAAAAATTGAAAAGTTCACAAAGAACAAAAGAGAATCACTCTCAAATTTATTGATAAAAAGTTGGCTCCTCATAAATGAGAATTATATGAGTTTATAAAGAAAAGAAAGGACTCTCTAGATTCCTCTAAACTTATTGAATGTCTTAAATATGAAGAGTAAAGACTACTAAGTAAATGACAAGTAAATATCACAAATTACTATGACTTGAATGAGAAGGACTCTTGAACTTTTGGCCTCCAAAATATCTTTTAGTCTTCCAAATCTGTCCCTATTCATGGACTGAACTTTAAGACTTGATTTAGGATTTCTCTTGGACTTGTAGAAGGCTTAAAGTGGTTTGGACTTGGCAATTATAAAGTCTAATGGATTCCTTATGTTGTTCTTTATCCAAAAGGCCTTGAATAAATCCACAAATGCTCTCCTTGATTTGTTTAGCCCGTGATCTTGTAATTGGACCGACTCGAATCTCCAATGGATTCCTCAGTTTTGTACTCTCCATTGACTCTAAGTATTATGGCCCTCTTGTCTGAACATTCATTTGCATAATGTCCCCTGCCATGACACTTAAAATATTGCACATTACGATTTCTTGTAGAAGAGGGTTCAACTTTACCTTTGACCTCTTGTCGGCTAGTATTCGGCTTGGATTCAAACTTTGGTTTTGGAAGAGTTTTGTCTTCGCGTGAGTAGCTAGGACGTTGAGTAATACAACTCATGCCATAAGTTTGGCGTGTGCTACCCTTCCTCTTGAGCTGCTTCTCCACCAAGATAGCCTTATGCAACATATCTTCCAATTACACATAATGTTGCATCTCTATTCGGTCTTTGATCTCACGATTCAAACCGCTAAGAAATCTGGCCATGGTAGCCTCACGATCTTCTTCTATATCGGTTCTCATCATAAGTATTTCCATCTCTTGAAAATAATCCTCCACACTTCGGTTGCCTTGCACCAATCTCCTAAGTTTTTGATGTAACTCTCGGTGATAGTGACTAGGAACGAACCGTCGTCTCATCAAGGTTTTCATGTCTTCCCAAGTCTCAATGGGTCTTTCTCTATTTCTTCTCCTGCTTGTCACCACTTGATCCCACCAATTAATAGCATAATCATAAAATTCAGTGGCTGCAACTCGTACCTTGTTTAGCTCGGAATAGTTTTGACAATCAAAAACGAGTTCAATCTTTTTCTCCCATTCGAGATAGGCATCTAGATCGTTCTTTCTTTGAAATGATGGAATTTTCAGCTTAAGTCCCCCTAAATTATCTTCAGTCCCACCTCTTTCTTTCCTAGCTCGTCTAGGTCTCCTTCAACTCGAGGTAGATGAGTGTCCATCTCGAACATAGTAGTCGACACTGCCTCTTTGTACTTACATCGGTGGTGGATCTCCTTTTACGTTAGGCATCCCAGGTTGTTGCCTAAGTGTTATCTCATTTTGAACTTGATCCAAACGTTCATTGACTGCTTCCATCTCAACTCTCAACAAACGGGTCATCTCTCCCATCAAAGCTTGAATTTGGAGATTTGGAATTCCTTGTATTTTCTCACCCTCCGGATTGTCGTTATTGTCGTTTGACATACTTAGAACCTGTAAGAAAAAGAAGATTCAATAGAAAAATGTCTCACAATAGTTTGACACACAAGTGTTTCCCTCAAATTATTGGTTTTTCTCTCAAATGTTCTCACAACCTTACGTCTTCTTCCTCTTTTTTTTTTGAATCTCAAAATGTTCTTATAGAACTAATCAAACACTCTTTGATTTGTTTTTCCCAAGGGTCAATGATCTAACAAGTATCCCACATCTCAAGTATTAAGTAGATCTTGGTACACAAACAAACAACGAACAATATCTTTTTTTAAATATAAATAATAGAAGATGAAAAGATAGAAGATTACAAGATAAAAAATGAAAAGATAGAAGTTGGAAAGGTAGAAGATGAAAAGATCAAGATGAATAGATATAAAATGAAAAGATTAACTAACTTGTAAGTGTGCTCTGATACCAAATAACGCGGAATCCAGAATGAATCGTCACTCCAAGTTGTAAAGGATAGTCCTTGGTCTTCAAATAATTTGAGTAACCCCCACCTTAGGTATATCAAACCTAAGATTGATGTTATTTCAACTCGCCTTCAATTAAGCAAGGTGGTGGAACCACGGAATGTTGACTCGAGTAGCCCCCACCTTTAATATATTAAACCAAAGATTTTTGCTATTTCGACTCGCCCCTTCACGCCAATGGCTAGGAATGGCCACACAAGTGTGATGGAAATCACTTGATAAACCAGTTTGATCCCTTGGATATGACACACCAAGAAAGATCAAAAAGTTCACAAAGAACAAAAGAGAATCACTCTCAAAGTTATTGATAAAAAGTTAGCTCCTCACAATTGAGAATTACATGAGTTTATAAAGAAGAGAAGGGACTCTCTAGATTCTTCTAAACTTATTGAATGTCTTAAATATGAAGAGTAAAGACTACTAAGTAAATGACAAGTAAATGACAAGTAAATGTCACAATTTACTATGACTTGAATGAGAAGGACTCTTGAACTTTTGGCCTCCAAAATATCTTTTAGTCTTCCAAATTCGTCACTATTCATGGGCTGAACTTTAAGATTTGATTTAGGACTTCTCTTGGACTTGTAGAAGGCTCAAAATGGTTTGGACTTGGCAAGTATAAAGTCCAATGGATTCCTTATGTTGTTCTTTGTCCAAAAGGCCTTGAATAAATCCACAAAATGCTCTCCTTGATTTGCTTAGCCCGTGATCTTGTAATTGGACCGACTGAAATCTTCAAAGCTCTCTCGTGATCTTCATTGCTTAGCTCCAAGTTCTCCTTAGCTTCCTTGCTGTTTTGCATGATCATATCAGGCATGAATGCAAATGACAAACAACAGTTGTGTGATGCACATGCAAAATTGTCACTAAAATGACAAACAAAAGATAATCATCATCTTCATGGATATTATGAACTAGACGAGAAAGAGATGAACCAAATAAATGAGCATCTGTATGAGGGAATAGAAATGTCAATTCATAGAACAAAATATCACGAGAGACAGAAACTTTGCCAGTGTCAAGATAATTAACCCGCCATCCTTTTTTTCCATACGGATAGCAGATGGAGATAGATTGTTCGCTGCAATAAATGAATTTATCGCCACCATGTTTATGATTGTGTACATAACAGAGAGATTTAAAAACGCACAAGTGCTCAACTGGAGGCACACAATTGTACAATATATGAAATGAAGACTTCCCATCCAGAACCGCAGAAGGTGTGCGATGATTAAGTAACCATCTGTACCACACAAAATCCCTAAAATTTAATCTGAAGATTCGTTTGAAACTGTAAAGAACAAGCAACATTGAGTATATGACGGTTTATTCATTCAACATGACCTTTTTCTGCGGTGTACCAACACAAGAGGTATCATGAATTATGTCATTTTCACAAAAGTAGCGAGTAAGAGTCATGAACTCAATCCCGTTGTCACTGCGGATGTGTTTGAGAGGTAAACCAAACTATCTTTTAACCATGGCTATGGAATCACGAAGAGTAGAAGCTATTTCAATTTTTTTCAACCAACAAGTATAACCACACATCACGAGTGTAATCGTCAACGATGGTGAGAAAATATTTGCAACAAAAAGTAGATAAAGCACGATATGAACCCCATAAGTTGTAGTGAATTAATTTAAAAGTTGTATTCCTTTTATAGGAACTCAAAGGGAATATATTGCCTGTTTGTTTTGCCCAAATACAAATATCACAAGTGTTAGAATCAAACAAAGAAGTAGAATAAGTAAAATTCAACATCTCCATCGCTTTATAACAAGGATGACCAAGACAATGGTGCCACAACTCATGGATTGAATGTCCACCGGTTGTGTCTTCAGCACATCTTTCACAGCTCTAAAGAAATACAATCCGCTCAGTTGTTCACCTGCTTTAATGAGCATATGTGTTATGCGGTCCTAAACAACACATAGCCTATCATATAACTGAAACATATAGCATTTGTCTATTGTGAGCTGTGAAACATTGACTAAATGACAGTCAAGACCATCCATGAAAAACACATTATCTAACTGCAAGTGAGAACCTATATGTACTGTTCCACTTCTGTTTGTTCCAGTGAATCGAACATCAAGCAGTTTGATAAACACAGGGGCCATATCTCGAATATTCACGAGAAAATAAGTTGAATAAGTCATATAGTTAGACACACTAGAATTAATTATCCACAATTCAAAAAAATACGTAACATGCGATCACTCGCAGCAGCCAGCTCTATTTGCATCAGTGATGGAAGAACTTCTTGCAAAAGATGTCATAGAGAGTGGAGCTATTGTGAGCACTATTCAAAAATTGGGCTAGGTGGGCATAATCCGATTATATTTTAGACAAGTAGGATGAATTACGAGGTTAATGTAACTAAACGGCTAAAACAAAAATTTGATAGTTGAAACAGTGATTAGGTGGTTTAGGCGGTCATATTTTAAAATAAAAAAATAAAAAAATAATAACATATATATTATATAAATTATAATTTGGGCTTTTGGAAGTTTAACCTTGAAAAAAAGTTTTTAAAATAAATGATTATTTATTTTCTAATTATTAATTTTAAATCATATGATTCATATTATTTGTTATGTTTATACTATATATAGTAAATTTATCATATATAAAATATAATTTATTTAAAAATTGTCCAAACCGCCTAAAATAACATAGGCCCCAACTATTCTTTCTAGGCGCTAGGTGGAAGGTCATTGCCCGTCTAAGGCCTATCATCTTTTTCAACAATGGTTGTCAGATGATTCGGACGAGCAAGTTCATCTCATTTTGAGATTAAACTAGTTTGATGATCAAGAAACTTTGGTTTGTCTCTCCACCACTCCTGGTAGCCAAGCCGCATAAAGCATTTGTCTGCCAAGTGACTTGTATTACCATAATGTGTACACATAAAAATTGAATTTAAAACTTTGGACGAGCGACACAAACGAAATGATGATTGAATAGCAAAGCTAGCCCCTTCAATCTGTTCATCATGCCTTTGCACAACTTTTTTTGAATCTTCATCTTGTGAAAAAATCTCGTAAGCCTCATCGATCAAAGGAAGATGATCATGTGATAGAAGCGACGACTTGATTGCACCAAATAGAGTCTCATCCAAATCCATAAAAAATTGATGAAGTTTGTCTTTTTCTCAGCCCTTCACAATCTCCTCAAGTGTTTTACCTCTTTGAAAGTCTGCTAAAATTATCCACATTTTAGATAGGTTTCCAAAATACACCTCCAAAGGTGTACCTTTCTTGATGACAACTAAGAAGTTCCATCTTCAGAAGTTGTACCCATTGACCAATGTTCACCGATAATCGCTTCTTAATGTCAGTCAACAGATCATGAGCAATCTCATGATGGGACAGAGAGCTCCTCGGGTCATGAGCAATAGTCACCTTAATCCAACATAAAACTATAATATTGTTGGCCCACCAATTCTCTAGGTCAACAAAATCTTCTACAAGTTGAGGAATGATTGCATCAGCAAAACTAAATTTTTTCGTAGCCCTTAGAGCCAACCTGATACTCAGAATCCACTCATCATAGTTGAGATCACGAAGTTGAAGGTGAGAAATTATTGCTCCAGGTTAATGCTAGAGGACAAATCGTAAGGATCGATCCATTTCCGTACATTATATATCTGAAGCTGAGTTTCATCTGAAGCTAAAGCATCAGACATTGTAATATGATTATTTTCACATATGTTTCAACATAACAGAGTAAGGACACCTTGATAATAGAATAAAAATGTCAAGATTAAGGAAAAATAAAAACAAACCTAAGAATTCATGTATGACCTAAATGTACAACATACAAAGATTAAATTATCCTTAATTACATATTGACCAAAACCAATTAATCCTCTAACAAGAACCATTGCATTGATAATAGACTCAATGGGCAATAGTAAATAAGACTAACAAAGTAAAAAAAAAGAATGGGCCAAGACACATGAGCCCAAGTCAAGAAGAATCTAGACTCAACTCTTTGTGATGACCTAGAGAGTTGAATTCAACTATTGGCCTTCTCCTCCAACCTGAGCCATCGTCGGATTCGCCAGAAGTCAAACTGTTTATTGCTTTGTAAAATCCAACTATTGGCCTTCTCCTCCAACATGAATTCTCCTGAAGATTGAATATGAAAATAAATCACCATTTATGTTCTCCTGTAGTAGCCAACTCGCTCCAAGAAAATCTGATGCCACGAGATCCATTATATTGATCCTAACTTAAATCCATTTCCTGCTTATTCTCGGAAAGTGATGGTTAAGTAATCGAAGATTCAATACACTATTGAGAAATATGGAGAATCATAGTCACCAACAGAACATAATTTCACAGGGAAGAGAAAGTACCTTTTTAATGCTAATATCAGACCAAAACATATCGATAATATAGCCAAATTTAAGATATGAACTAAACTAGGCATAACTATTTACACGGTGAAGGAAGCTTCGCCACATAATGAAAAATGGCGAAGGCTACGGTGTTTAAAGTAGCCATCGTAACCGTTCACCGTAGAGGTGATCACAAAAGTGAAAAAGAAATTTAAATAAAACAAGATAGTTCTAGTGATAAAAGAGAAAGAGAAAGCGTTCTCTGGTATGAACGGATCTAACTCATAATATAAATTTTATTACAAAAATAGTTTCTATCTACTTAGTAATTTAAAAAAAGTAAATAAACATTTAACCATTTGGAAATAATATGTTTTTGATTAACTTTGCTCGTAGAAATTTTAGTTTAACTGATATTTAAGTACATTAGTAGTTTCTAAGCGGTAATGATTTAAAAATGCATGTGCCTTACTTTGATGAGACTATCATGCGCGTGTATTGTTAAATGATGATATGCTGAGACGACTCAGATTCAATTTGACATATATGTCTAATCAATTGAACATGTGGTCGGTTTGATTCGTAGAAAACAAAATGGGAACTAATGTGAAAGCTAGATAGTGTTGTTGTGCAATCAAATTCTTTTGAACTATATGGTTGAATAAACTTTAAAATTACAATCCACTATCATGTTTTTTATAGATTGCATCTTTCATTTTACTTTAATCTAAATGTGTAATTACTAATATTTTCCACATAAATGAATACAATATATTGTGCCATGCATGTGATTGCAAAAATGGTGTATCCAATTCTTAGAGGGGACCAAATATTGCTCAATCGCATCCTATTGCTACTTCCATCTTCTCAATCAAAAACTTATTAACCTCATTTTTGTGTAAGGGTCCAGGAAAAAATAATATTTTTACTTTCATGGTCCTAAATTATTGACTTATCATGGAATTTTCACTTCATGTGTGAATTATGCATATACATTGATCCTTTTCATGCAATTTTTGTAGAATGTTGGAACTTGAATGCTTGATATATGATTTTACAAATTACTTAAATTTGGTAGATACAAATTTAACTGTATGATGGTGTAGTCCAATAATTAGTTTTGATAATTAGCATAAAGTAAAGAAAAAATTACTCAAATAATCTCATATAATCATGTAATTAATAGAATACTCTTTTTTGATCCTTCATATGGAGAAAGATGTGGAAAGTATGAATTTCTTTGTGTGATCATATAATTACAAGATTGCCACTAATTTTTGTTTCTGAAAAGATTTTTTTTATTTATAAAAAACTTTTTCTTTTACAAATTAAACCAAATTAAACCTACAATGAGAATTAAACCTACACAAAACATGAAAATCAAACCTACAAAATATGAGAACTAAATCTACGAAACTAAATATACATTAAGGTTATCTTTAGTAATTTCTCAATCGCGAAAACTGTCAATTAAACGTAATAATTACCAAAAATAATTGGTTGAACATTGAACTCCGGACGTGATTGATTAAACATTCAATATAATGTTGATTTTTTAAAAAACACCAAATTTTACGTTGAATCGACCAATTGAACATTCCATTAATTTCAAACAAAAAATTTCTCTAAATTTGAAAACCAAATTAATTTCAAAAGTTCGATTCAGTTCTTATCCTCTTTCTGAAGAGTGCATAAACTTAATTTTCTCTTTTCTTTTAAGAATGAGCTCAAATTCGTCGGTTTAAATTGTTGTCTTTGATACTTCAAACCAACGAATTTGAGCTCATTCTTGAAAGTAAAGAGAAAATCAAGCTTAAAGGTTCTTCATAAGGAAGATAAGAACTGAATCGAACTTTCAAAATTGATTTGGCTTTCGAATTTAGAGAAATTTTTGATTTGAAATTAACAGAATGTTCGATTGGCCAAATCAACACAAAGTTTGGTGTTTTTCAAAAATTCAACATTAAATTGAATGTTTAATTTTTAAAACCACATTCAGGGTTCAATGGTTAATCAACGATTTTTGGTAATAATAATGTTTAATCGGTAGTTTTCCCTTTCTCAGTCTACAAAAGTACATAACTAAAATACATAAGTAAGCATACAATAATAATATATATATATATATGTACATAACTAAGCATAACTCAACATACAATGTTAATGTTATAAGACATATGAAAACCTACAACAAGACTTTAAAACAACGTTGTAAAGTTAAATTGACTACGCAAAATAACGTAAGTGACAATACAAGCAAGCTCAAACCTACATATCTTGGAAAGCAAACCTACAATAAAGAATGATATCTTACAACGATAAACCTATAATAAACTAGAAAACAAACCTACAATAAAGGAGAACTAAGTCGACAACGAAGAAATACACAAACGTAAAAAATGATTGTATCCAAAGTTCAACACGACAAAAACATACATCAAAGCACATGACAAAAACCTGTAAGGAAGCACACGACAAAAAACCCACAACAAAGATTATTTAAACCTACAACACATAAAACATAAACCTACAAAACATGAGAACTAAATCGACAATGCCTAAGAGATAAACCTACAAAACTGAAGGATATCTTGCAGCGATAAACCTTCAATAAATATTCTCTAGACCTACAACCCATATAACAAAAACCTACAAAACATGAGAATTATGTTGAGAAAGAAGAAACAATAAACCTACAATGCTTAAGAGATAAACATATAAAAACTGAAAGATATCTTGCAAACTTAAACCTACAACAAATGAATAACAAACCTACATAGAAGGAAAACTAAATCGACAACAAAGGCGAACACAAACCTACAAAATGAATGTGTTTAAAGTTCCAAAAGAGAAATATAAAATAAACCTACAACGAAGGTTTTAAAAACCTACAACAAAGAAATATTAAACCGACAAAGCACGGAAAAACCTTGTATAACAACAAAATTAAGTTGAGAAAGTAGAACTTGTAAACCTACAATCCTAGAGACGTAAACTTACAACAAAGAAATATTTTAGCAGTATGAAACAATACATAAACCTACATCAAAGAGAATAAGTAAACCGACAAAAAAAAAATGAAAACCTATAAAATGTGATGACTAAACCTACAGTGAAGTGAGAAATTCTCGTAGGCTTGCTCTCTATTAACGTGAAACCCCTCATTAATGACAGATTCATAATATTTTTTCTGATCAAAGGAAATAAGAAAAAAATAGTATTATTCGAAAATAAAAGATTAATATTGTAATTTTGAAAGATTAAGACTATTATAGTAAATATAATCGTATATAAGACTATTATAATAAATCACCTAAATTAAGTTATACTATATATATTTTTCTTTTAGTTAGTATAATTTTTACATAATGACTGCTAGATAAATTTGTGTCACTATATAATTACAAATCAAAACGATGATTTGAGGACCCTTTCGTCTGACTAGTTTTTCTACCGTACCTAGATGATTTTAGCCGACTTAAGAGTTATTTTGAGTATATTTTTTAATTTTAATTTCTCGTGCTATAATCAGTAATACGATTCTAAATACGCAATTAGTAGTGAAAGCTACTGAGCGTTTTTGTCTGTTTCTTCGCAAAATGGTTGCAGACAAAACAAAGATTCTTTGTCATTCTCCAACTACTAAAACTGATTTTGTTGCTGTCAACTCCAACTAAGAATCCTCAATATCAGTGTAATTATCTTTTTATTCGCCTTATTTAATTTGATTTTCTTTTACCTTTTAAATGTCGACCACTTATTTTTCTCCCCAACATAGGTAGCGAATTCATGTGCCTACAAATACTAGTCCATTTGCTTGAAATGGGATCTAACATATTCTCTTCGATTGAAATCCTCAGAATTCATATATCCAAAGATCGATGATCAAAAGTAACCGATTTGGAGGTTGAGTTAATGGAGAGACTACATACTCTTAAATGAATTTTAAATGGGCCTCAAGAAACCATTGGAACTTGGGAGTTTTTTCTTTTTATTGGTTTGCATTTAAACGTAAATGTAACAAGTACAAAATATGACTTTTTGGATCATGTAGTTTTAAATGTAGAGTAGAAAAATAAGATATACACATGAATAGTTTGAAAATTAGTAAGGAAAGAGGTAGTGACTCACATTTGCCACTAGTCCCTAATGGTCATGACCACCATGAGTTAGATGAAACCGGTGATTTGGCCCATGTTCGTCACCACTTTATCACCGCACCTTCCACCAGATGAAATTCCAGAGATTTGCATCTAATCAGCTTCGCCGGATTTGGCCCATTCAATGTTATCTTCTCAGCTATAGTTTTGAGCCTTAGTCTCTCTGCTCTTGACCCAGTCAGCTGTCCTAAAACTGATGCTGCTATAGTGTATACCATAGCTGTCTTAGGCATCAACACTGACTTCCTCAGTATTCCTATGAATGGAACTGCTGCGTGAAGAGCTATAAACCAAGATGCTGAGTATTTTTCCGTGTGCTCTCTCCAAACTCCTAGAGGCACAATTAGCGCCATGCCTAACATCCCAATCACTAGTACTTTGGCTGGTAAAGGTTGTGGGTGGAGATTCTTAGCGAAAGGTGTTTTGATATCGCTGCTCGAACTTTGACTACTGCTTCAGGGCACTTGTATTTCATTCCTGGAGGTGGTTTCAGGATCTTTGCCACAAGAGTAGCCTCTGATAGAGGGACAAACTCCATCTGGTCGATGGAAAAGCCTGAATGCTGTATCAAAATTAGGCCCATCTTCAAATATTGGTCGTTTTCCTGCTTGTGCCTATAACCAAGCCAATACGATATATGATGAGATGGATGAAGGGCAATAAATGACATAAGAGCTAACCAGCACATGATGTACTTACAGGCATGGGAAGAGGCAAGGATGAAGAGAAGGAGAGATTAGTGGGCTCATTGAGGTTCCTCAAGAATGGGCATCGCAGAATGTCAAACTGAGAAGCCATGGAATTTTCGTTCACGCCTCCAGAACAATGATCCATTTTTGTTTTGGTGAAAGACAGAAAAGAATCTGAACAACAACAAACAAAGCAATCATAAGAAATGCCTCCTCATAAACACAAAGCTACTACGATTATGGCAGCTAGAATCAACGAAAATCGAGATGAATACTAATGAAGCAAAGCTAATTAGCAAAAGAGACAGAGGATTGCAAAGTTAATGAATTTTACAAGTAGTGGATGATGGCTAAGTATCAATTTATAAGGAGAATAATAGTTAGGTGTTGAAACAACATCCTCCAAGCTGATATACCATTACACCCAAAATCATATTCCAGATTTTGGGACCAAATTGAACACAATCCCAGATAATTGAAACGTCTCAATGAAAAGGAGTCACACTTGAGTCAATCAACTCTAAGAGCCGCAAAAACATGCAAAAATCTCCAAAACAAAATTAACCATGAAAAATTAGGGAAATTTGGAATAAGCCCAAAACGAAAGCAGTCGTGTGGTCGGCACGGAGATTCATCAAAACACTCGGCTTTTCAATTACCTAAAAAAACTCAAATGTAGTAAAGATGTGAGCCTAAAGCAGAAAACTATCTATCAAAGAGAGCTTAACAAGTCTCTAAATGAGTAAAGCTAAATCAGATCAAGCATATAAGCAATCAATGCAAAATCGTAAACACAAATTAGGCAAAAAAAATCAGAGATAGAGAGAAACAAAACTTACGGAGAAATGTGATGAATTGATGAGCGGCGTGTGTGAGGAACGATACAACTCCTTTGGAGATGGAAAGAACAAAATATTGAAACTTTTGGGTGGGTTAAACCGTATATTACCCACCCGAGTGTCAATAATTCCACTTATTGGGCTCAAAATTATGGGCCTAGTTTGGTTCGGCCCAAGTAAAGCAATATTTACGAGTATGCGTTTCTTTGTTATTAGGTGGAATGGAACTGAATCGACCGGTCACCATATTCTAATTAATAACACTCATAATACGATTATAGAAACAACATGATTTGTATGACTAGGTTTGGCGTAGCAAGAACACAAAATATAATAGATTTAGTAACAAATACAAAATATAGTAATGCGTAACTAAAGCCCAACAACATATTCTTTTGATCCTTATTTATTTAAGCGTTAAGCTGCTACTATACTTTTCTTTTTCCTTCTTTAGTCTTATGCATCATGCATGTATGTAGCAATAACAAGAAAGCTTCTTTTAGCGATGTTGGCTCCTTTCTCGACGACCGGGAGATCCTTCACCATTTCCACTGCCTGAGCCGACACCGCCTTCATTTGCGTGTCCACTCCCACTTCCATGGCCAGAACCACCATCTGTTGCCCCTCCTCCTCCTGAACCAGACCCAAATCCAGTTTCTGAACCTGAACCCGAACCAAATCCGAATCCAGATCCTTTTCCTCCTCCAGGTGATGAACCAGAACCTGAACCATAGCCATAACCACCTTCTGGTGATGAACCCCACCCCCAACTATATCCCCAACTAGGTCCATGAGCCGAACCACTAGCTTCTTTGGTTGGACTGCTTGGGGTAACGGCTACATTATTAGCAGACGTTCCAGACTCTGGTCCTCCTCCATCGACAAACGAGAAGACCAAGAGTAGAGATGTTATTAATGCCATCAATTTAAAAGATTCACCCTTCATTTTCTTCATGAAATATATGGTTTTAGCTCTTTCTCTATGGCTCATCTCGTTAAGACTTTATATAGACGCAATAACACAAGAACACGCAGTAGACACGTATATTATATTGCTATTACTATTACATGATGAAAAAATATCTTTAAGTAAGTGCCAAAAAGATTTAATTAAAAAAAGTGTTTATAAGTAAAAAGGAGAGAAAGTTAGTGACATCCGTGAGATGTCTCTCTTTATAGACATGTGAGAATCCAGTTTTAGGGTTAGAATTAAAATGTCGGTTTCTGTGATATCTTTTTTAAGGCTTCCATAGAAATGTGTCACACCACTCATGCTTTGTGCTATTTTTTATGACAACCCCACTAACTCATTTGGACAATATCTAATTTCTCTTACCTAAATTGGGTTCAAATTCATGTCGGACTCTCATGTTATTTTGATAGGGAAATGTAATCACAAAGTTATAGCATGTCATAAGTTATAACTTCTATATGTGATGTTTGCAAGAACCATTTTCCATATGCATGTGTTTATTGTATGTATCGTATAAAATGTTTTTACTCTCAAATGATTCGTATTTCTCACCTAATTTATGTGTATTATATAACATACTAGTAATAAATAAGCTTACAAAAGAATTTATATAGTTGTTGAAAGGAAACAATTCTCGTGAGTTGTTGACAAATAGCAGCTCACATTCTAAAAAATATGTCGTTATCTCTCTAGAGAAATCCACTCACAAGAACAGTGGAATTGAGTAATGTTGTTGGCAGTTAAATTCAGATAATTCATACCTCCAAGACTTTTTTCATATGTTTCGGGTGAATGTGATATATAGGCTTTATCGTTGAGTTTTTTTATTATATATTGTATAGTAGTAATTTTCTAGATATTCTCCCAGAGAAAACCATTAATTTTGGTGGGTAGAACCACCTAGATTCAAATATAAGTTAGTAGCTAAATTAAAAGGGATTTTTTATTTTAGTGAGATGTTTTATCAACCTGTTTTCAAACATCTCTGTGTCAGACTTGGTTATTTTATGATCTCGGATTCGAATATTTAGATGCAAAGACAGAAATATTTTCTTATGACAATCTACAAGAATTCATTTACATACACAATAGCAAAACTGGCTTTAAAGAAAAGATGTATTGAAGTCAAAAGTTTGTTCTTAATTTGGGGTCCGTGATGAATTTATATGTAACTAGACTAAGCCCAAAATTAAGGTTAACTTAACTTTGAAAAATACAACCACCTCTTTGAAATATATTTTGTAGTACCTTATAAGTAGCTCATTCTTCTCTCATTTGTAATCAAACAGAACAAGAAAAATGAAATCAGATCCAAGGAAAAGTCCATGTGCCACATGGGCTCTTATGAGTGGTCACATTTTCTTTTTTTTTTAACAAAATTTAATTATAAAAATAAATAGATTAAAGTATTATTAAAAATATTTTAAGAGACCCATCTGGTCTCTTACCATTGGAGATGGTCTAAGAGTCTTATGAATAGCGAACATATGATATACATCCTGTCTCGTTCTCGAGCTCTCCCTAGATCCAATAAATCAAGCACTTTCTTAAATTCCCTTGCCAACAATTTTCTCTAGTGATTTGTTCAATGCCTTTGAGGGAGATATATGATTATTGGGTTCCATTTTAGGTAAATAGAGTATTGAAATACAAAGCTGCTTCACTTTTGATGTTCGCTTCATGATGTACCCATTTTCCTTGTTCATTGAAGAGTCCTATGATTCTGTTTTTTTTCTATTTTTTGCTTCGTTTGAGCGTGAAAGAACTTGATATTCCTCTCCCCTTACAACAACCTGTTTCTAATTTTTTGCCTCGAGTAGGTTCCTTCTTCCCTATATGCAACAGTTAGTTCACATATATATTTTAAATTTCCTGTGTAGGGAAGGAATCTACGTTTTTCATTTATTATATCATATTTTTTTAGCTTTTCCACATTATCTTGCCTTGTTAAGACTTGCTTCTTTTGCTATATGCAAAGTTCTCGTTTACAGTTTGATATTTTCCCCCGAGAAACGATTGCCTCGTAATTGGCCATAGTGTGTCCATCTTAGCTCTATGGTGTTATCTAATCCTGGTTTTCCTATCCATCTCTTATCAAAGTTAAATCATAATCTTCAATTTAATGACCCATCTAACATTTCAGCCATAATTGGTATGTGATTAGAACCAATCATTTTTAAGTAGTCCACTTTTGAGCTTGGGAACAGAGAATTCCACTCTTCATTTTCGTGCGCTTTATCTAGCTTGCATCTGAAGGTTTCATTTTGTCTCACTCCTCTCCAAAATCATGTATTACATGTACATAAAAATTCAAGGAAACCACAATTATGTAGCATTGTGTTAAAAGGGACGAAAAAACTTATACTCAGCATTCTTCCTCCTTTTTCATGACGCCCTGCAAGCTCAATAAAATTGCATATTATGAACCATGGTTATGTTCTTTGTGATCCAATTTGTGTTATCCTTTCCCACACTTGTTTTCTTAGATGGAGATTCGGTTCAGCGTAAATGAAGGAAATGAAAGTTTTTTTCTCTCTCAAATTTAATGATATGTCGATAACATTTTGTATTTATTGTTTACACTACATTGTAGTTATTGGAGAAAAACGCTAAACCACCACTAGTTCTAATGGGATCCCTTATAATTATATTGTCAACGTGTAAATCAACTAATAAATATTCCATGAAAGAGTTTGTTTTTTTTTCTGTCCAACAGAAAGAGAAAATCAAACTTTGCTCGATTGGATATATCTTTTAAATATTTTAAAGTAGTAATGCTACCAATGCCTTGACAATTATAAGATGGAAACTTTAACATAAGCAAAACATAGTGAGGCTAATTTTGGACATAATTGGTTTGTGATCAGTACCAATCATTTTTAAGTAGTCCATATTTGAGTTTGGAAACAGAGAATGCCAATCTTCATTTCCGTAAGCTCTATCTATCTAGCTTGCACCTGATGATTTCATTTTTTCTAACTTCTTCCCAAGACCATGTATTACAAGTACACAAAAATTTGATGAAACCACAATTATGTAGCATTGTGTTAAGAGGTACGAAAGAACTTATACTCCGCATTCTTCCTCATTTTTCGTGATGCCCTGCAAGCTCATTAAAATTGTGTATTGTGAACCATGATTATGTTCTTTGTGATCCAATTTGTGTTATCCTTTCCCACACTCGCTCTCTTAGATGGGGATTCGGTTCAACGTAAATGAAGAAATGAAAGTTTGTTTTCCTCTCAAAAATTTAGTGATATGTCTATGACATTTTGTGTTTATTGTTTAACACTACATTGTAGTTATTTGAGAAAAACGCTAAACCGCCACTAGCTCTAATGGAATCCCTTATAATTATGTTGTCAAAGTTTAGATCAACCAATAAACCTTCCATGAAAGAGTTTGGTTGTTTTTTTGTCTCCAACAGAAAAAGAAAATCAAATTTTGTTTTATTGGATATATCTTTTAAATAATTTAAAGTAATACAGCTAGCAATGCCTTGACAATTAAAAGATATAAACTATAACATAAGGAAAACAATCTGAGACTAATTTGGTAATGGTGTGGAAAAAGATGCAGCTCCCTCCTCTCCATCCTTGGAGTTCTGTCATATCTTCTTAGTCTTCTCTACCTTCTTTGGAGATTTTACCACTACTGTTAATAGGATCTTTGATGGTAGGATTCTAAGACCATCGATTGCACGACAAGGCTTAGACAGGTTGTCGAGATTCGGGCTAAATACACCAAAGATAAAGGGGAGACGACTTTCCTTAGGAAAATGTCAAAGACAATGGGGAGACAAGCTTATTAGACATTCTTCAGCTGTCTAAACTCAATGACTCATCCAACACTCAAGAAACGGAGCAGCAAGCAAGGAGTTCACGTCAACAACCTTCCCCAGAGGATCAGGAAGACATACGCTCACTTATCAATGGGCTCCAGATGCTACCAAGAGAATTAGAACATGCCAGTTATTTTTATGGATTCCTGACTCAGTTAGCTAACTACTTGAGCTTCAATCAGCCTAATCGAAGCTTGGAGCCGATAGTTATGTATTTTAGAAGTTGGACCTTCTGTACTAAGGCCTTATGCGCGACAACGTCAACTTTCGAGCAACATAGCCCAACTCAGGAGCGTCCTTTACTCCGAACCACTTGGAGGTTATTCTTGAGCCTTTCAGTGATCCAACAAGACCAATAATGCATCAAACCCCCAAGGGATCCTCCAGATAGCCGCTTTACAATAAGAAGGTCCGAACCGACTCTGTGTAAGGAAAGTTCGGGAGCTACTTCCCTTAAGAGCTCGCAGACTTATGTGTGGCGACCAGGAGACACTCTAAGACAATCAGAAGCATCCAGGAGAGTCTTCCCATGCTTCAGAACGCACAAGATTAGGTGAATCCTCCCCATTGAAAACTTTCCATATCCGGCCGATCATCAAATTTTCTCCAACAACTCTAAGATCGACGGCCCTCATCACTTGTCCGTTGGACACTTAGTTATGTGATATTTCCTTCCTATTTTTAGCATATTACCGTTGTAGTATTGAGCTTATATAAGCTCATGCCTTCCTTTGTAATTTTTCAGACTTGAAACACTTGAATGATGAACTTCTCTTTGTTAGAATACTTAGCCGCTTTCTCTTTCTTTTTAGGATTCAAGAACGAGAGACGAGTCAAGCTTGTGAGGATTCCAACTTGACGGATCCGAGACTATCAGAGGAATAATCGCCCTCCTTTGTGGATCTCATTCATGCAATTCCGCCAAAACTAGTACTCATCGGTTTGGACGAGCTGTTGAATTCATATCCGAGACCTCACCACTGAAGCTCTTATCATCTGGTATCAGAGCCAAAAGCTCCTAACCCATGTTGTATTCGTCCAACCTTTATATTTTACATTTATATTTTTTTTTGTCTTTGCTTTCTTATAAAACAAAAAATCCATAAAACGTTGTTTTCATCTGTTTTGTTTCAGTTTTATAAAATCCATAAAAACTCATAAAAAATATAATTTCTTTTGTTCTTGTTAGTTTAAAAGTCATAAAACCCATAAAAATTATTGTGTTTATTTTTAAAAGAAGTTTGCTATTTTATTTTTTTAAAGAAAACCAAAAAAAAATTATTTTTCTGTTTTGTTCTTTTGATTATTTCATTGTTTTGAAAAAGAAAAAAAAATAATAATCATTGTTCTTGCTTGTCATTTTTGTGTTTAATTGTCAAGAATTTTAATCCTTTAATTGTTTTTTTTGTCTTTGATTTGTGCAAGTACTCTCAATAGCATACTATAAAGATAATGAGGAGAGTTACTCCTATGAATCCGATTTGAGTCTTAAACAAGATCAATCTTCAGCCAGCAACAATGAGGATTGTAAAGACATAGTGAATGATGACAACTATGATTCAGAATATGAAGAGGATCCATATGGTGTCACGCTTGAACCTGAGCCACCAGACAATCACCAAGACTACACCAACGACACACATCAAATCAAATCATGGAGCAATGAAACTGAAACTGAATTCAGTTATGAAGATGAACCTGAAGGTGATGTGAAAGTTTGTCACTACAAAATCCTCTTATTCATGATGTGAAGCCCTACAATCATGGAGTTTTAGCACCTAGAGGGCAAAACTATACCAACCACACAAGACGTTCTAAACAACATATCGGTGTAAGTAATGGCTTTAATACTTGTGGTCCTAATCTTCCATCATTTTCAGGAAAATAAGATTATCTACAGTGGGAAGATGTTATGGAGGATTACTTTTGGAGACATAAGGTCCTTGAGAAGGAAAATATGTCTTTAGCTATAAGCGCCTTACGGGGAAAAGCACAATCATTGTGGAAACAAGAACAAAAGTGGAGTGCATATTATAGAGAACCAAAGTACACTTGGGGCAATCTCAAAGGATTTCTTCATGAGCAATATGTCACACGCCAATTGCCTCCAAAAAGTTACTCCAAGAAGACTTTATAACCCGTCGTGAAGCACCCACCAATTTCAACATCCATGGATAAAACAAAGCATATTATCCAAGGTTCTATGGTGACACCAAAAGTAATAGCCAACTTTGCGGGAATGGTCATACACATTCAAGCCCAGCTGGCCAAGCTCGATACGCGACTAGAACACATCGAACGTGGAACACCGGATGTATGTACCAACATACATGTAGCCCGCCAACATCAACCATATAGTCGTCCATAAGGAGCTGCCACCCACATTGATCGAGGCCAAAACCATGAGGTCTCAACCCGACATACCAAGCCGCACATCCGGAAGAAGTCAACATTCCCGTCCCAGCCAACAATGACAGCGACCAACACATTGGAAGTACTTGAGGTACCTAGTAGTTTTGATATGTCTTTTCCCACAGGTCTATCTTGTTTTAGGTACCAAGAACGTGGAGGCATGTACCGAGGATACACGAACAACCAGACATAGACTTTCATAGCCGAGATTAGGCTTGAGTTTCACGGTAACCTGAATGGCGGACCAGCAAAACCACAAGAAGAAGCACCCGAGGCTGTCACAAGAATTCCTATAAAAGATACACCATCACACAAACTACAAGTTATACTAGAGAAAGGTAAGTCCTTCAAATCTTTAAATTTGAAATATGTGGTTTGTTATAGGTGTCATAAGAAGGATCACTTGGCTGTAAAATGTCTAGTTAGGCAAGAGACTAAAATCCTAACACTATAACTAAAAACGGATTCACATAATCCAACTAATAATCTAGACAATTCGGATTTTATACCTTTCAATTATAGTATAATGCATTTGCCTTTGTCGAAGGATGTTGAGACAGGTATATGATCCACGAAGGAGTCAAAGAGTATCATACCAACTTTGTTAATCAAAGAGGAACCACCAGATAGCCACCAACAAGTGATTACAAAAGAAGAATGCATACGCACCAAGGATGCAAAACCGGAAGGAACTTTGGTTCATTTCAATGTAGTTATAGACCCAATTCCACTCAAGCTGTCAAAGGAGGAGGTAAACTGCATGCTATCCCATAAAACCCTCAAGGAAAATCCACCAGACCCAACACCACGTTCTCTGACTGGCCACAATCGAGGTAAGATCCTAGACTCTCAAAGCCGAATGACACCTAACGTGCTTTCTCTCGGTGCAGGTGACTTTGTTTTGAGGACAAAACCCTTTTAAGAAGGAGAGAATAATAGGATCCTCCATCATTTTTAACTACATCGGAAGAAACTAACCTCATTTTTTAGAAGAGGAATAAGTTTCAAAAAGAGTACCCTTGATACATGATTGTCCCATTGATCAAAAGTTGGATATCCACCTTCTCATCCTCCTCTTGCCTTTTAGTTTTCCTAGAGGTTGAATCATTCGAAGTTCCTATTATTTTATTCTCTCTCATAAGTTGTATTTCAACAGCCTTAGTCTCCTTATGGACATATCTCACCATATTGTTTTGGAGGAAATTGGATCAATATTGATCAAAGGTACAACTACATAACCCTTGATATGCTATTCCTCTGTGATCAACTTTGTCCCATTGATGAGTATTCCTTTGAAACTTTAATTTATACCAGAATGTTTGTCACTACGTTCTTGTGTGTGAATCTTAATTTCTCTATTCTCATGCGGCATAAGACGTTTTCACCTTCAGGCATCATGATTTATGTAATTACAGTAACTATGCATTCTTGCAATCTGCCATACTTGATGCATAGAAGGGTATCCTCAACATCCTTAAATTCCACTGCAGTTTTGGTACTAAGCCTTCACAAAGTTGATTTCCACCAAGACCTTAGCTTCATCGACATCAACCTTGAGAACCTTCCCCAATTGTTCCCCAATGGCCTGAAACACATGATCAGCTCTAAACTTTGCATGAATTATTTGATATCCTTGCCCACATCACAAGCGTGGATGGATAATCCAATGGTGCTCTGGGAATCCATTTAGCAAATGTTATCATCCACCCATCAAAGTGAGTGGATCCCAAACTCATGATCTCCTCCATCAATTTTTTGTTCTTGAACTGGAACTGGAACCTCCCAAAACCAAGATCATAACCAAATAGCCTTTCCTCAATTCTACAGATTCTTGGCAAACAAAGAGGTGAGTGCACCAACATCATGTTTAAGGGGATTCTAGCACCTACATAGGAGTACCAAGAACTTGAATCAACTTATTCTTTAGATTGAGCTGAGACATTTTGTTATCAGAGATTTTTGCAACTGTGCAGAGAATATCAAGCTCGATGTAATGGATTTTTGATAGCTGAGACCTTATTTCCTTATACAAATGGCTGGTGAAACTAAGATAATTGAAAAACTTCATTTAAGTCTTTGGCTAGTTAGAAAATTAACAAAACTTGATAGCTTCTAGAATATTCATCCAGAATATTTCCTTGATATCGTTCTGTATCCACCAGAGGAATCCAATTTTTTAATTTGTAACTAGATGTCGTAATTTAAACATCCAATTTCTATTTTCTTATTTTTGCAACACCGTCTAGATCCTGCATATTGAGAATTTATTAGTGATCGAATCAAAATCCGGAACAAATTCCCATAAGTTGTCTTGTAATATCTTTTTATTGTGGGAAAAATTCTTTTTTTATCTGCTGGTGAATTAAATTCATGGGTCCAACCATTTGACCATATAATCAACACCGTGAAGTAAATTTTGGTGATATTAGATGAAAATGTTGTGAGCTCGAATTCAATATTTGTCCTTATTTGCATAAAAAGGTTTACATCAAAGTGAAAATAGTTTTCCTCCATTTATGATTATTTCTAATGTGAGCAACAATTGATACCTCCGTAAGGTCATCAATCAGAAGTGTTGTTTCCTAAGTGTACCTTTGAATTGAGTTGGTTATGAATGATGCGTGATGTGCTTCATTTGGTTTCTCCTTCATCAAATAGTTTTCCAAATTATTTGAACCAAGGATTTGACATCTTTTGTTGGTCCTTCTTGCCTTAGATGGTCTGAAATTTGATCTTGCTCCAATTTTCTTAAGGTTATGCCCCTCTATAAGTGAATTTTGTAGTCGAATTGGACACTTGGTACATTAGACTCGTAAAACATGTATTACATACTTGTGACTTTTGAAAGAGATTCGATCAAAGCTCTCCTTCGATGGATTTCATTTGTATTTCATATATTTGAGTGATCCTCTTTTGTGGCCTCGCTGCAACTTAAAAAGCCTTATTCTCGCCTCTCTTTTTCGGTAATTTGGCATGTCTCCAAGCTTGTGTTTTATGAGAATCACCATTGCTTTTCTCCATTTGTCACCGGGAATCTCCAAAATAGTCGCTCCTAAAGACGTCTCTTTTCTTGCCGCAAAGATCTTTGTCCCCCTTACTTTCAGTTTAGGTTATTAAATGTTTAAATTAAGGTATATAATTTGAGTTGGTTAAGGCAACACATGAGTTTGGCAAGTAAAAAAAAACAAATTTGTTTAGAAATGTTTATTATTTAGCTATATTGTTAATTATCAATATTGAAACTCATCAAAAATGCAATTGGCTCGGTAATGCAATTAATAAAAACATAAGATAGAATTCTTCAAATCAGACAAACAAACATTAAAGTTTTTAAAATTAAAAATAACATCGTAGTATCTAAACAAACATCACAAAATCTATATAAATTAGAAACTAATACATAACATAAATAATATCAATAAACCAACTCTCTCATACACACTAACTATGTCTATCTTAGACATATCAACCAACTCTTTCAAACATTGATACACTAAGGGAGTAACACTCTAAAAATTATTTCCCAAACTATCACAATTATTATCATATGCCTACTAAAGTAAAACATAAGCATGTAAATGAAAATTATAGCAACTCATAATGAGGTCACATAAAAAAACTGCTTTTTTCTGGTAGATATACAACATCATGGTCGTATCATATGTATTAAATGTTGAAGCAAAAGATGAGTGATGAAATCTAGTGTTGAAGATCTCGTGAAATGTTTTGAGTCATTATACTTTTCTGAGCTTCATCCCACTTGTTAATGTGACTCCCAAATTATCCCGTCGTAAAATAAAGTCAACTGAGTTGAAGTAGCTTCTCATGTTTTATTGACAATAGTTCATCCTCAGTATCGTTCAAAAAGTATTCATCGTACTCATGAAAATTCGTATGGAGAATATGCATAATTTATTTTTCGGTTCCCATATGTTAATAACAAAACAAAAAATCTATGACAGAATATTAAAAATAAAATCTTAGAGGTTATTTGGGAGAGATAAGCAAACAAATTGAACATACAAAGACTTCCAGTTGGACTGCAATACTTATCAAAATATGAAATATAACTAAGGAAAAATATAAAGAAACTAGATTTTACTTAAAGGTGTTGATATGAACCAAAAAACTACAGCATCAATGGGATACTGCAGTTTTTTTTTGTCCATATCAACACTTTTAAGTAAAATCTAGCTTCTTTATATTTTTCCTTAGTTAGATGAAACAACAATCAAAGCTTCGAGTATGTTGAAATATATGTTTTAGCTCGCATCAATTCACTCCTAAAATGAGGTTTGAATTAAAAATTTCACCATAAATAAAACTGCAATATTGTCGGCTAATCATTAATGTTTCAATAAACAACTATTTAATAAAAACATAAGATAAAAAATTTCAAAGCAATCAAACAAACATTAGAGTTCTTAAAACTAAAGATAACATTAAACTACCAATAGCTTATGCACCACATATGGTATGTGTGGTACTAACAGCTCATCTCAAGATGCAAATGCATCATAAGACTAGATGGTATGAATGTAGATACATACATGAGTACAAAGTTGATAAAAACCATGAAAGACAGCTACATTATATCACCATGAATCCTGATACAACGTTTTACTAAATTATAAGATTCCACCTCAGAGAGCGTCCATCTAAGAGAGTTAAAAGCTAAAAGAGCTCCATTAAATTGCAAATAACCATCATGGTCGTAGTTATATTTAAATGTTGAACCAAGAGATGAATGATGAAATAAAGTGTTGAAGATCTCATGAAATGTGTGTGAGTCATTATATCCTTGTGAGTTTCATCCCACTTGTTAATGTGACTACCAACTTCTTCAGTCATAAAATAAAGCTAACTGAGTCGAAGTAGCTCTCCAAGTTGTATCGACAATAGTTCATCCTCACTATTGTTCACGAAGTATTCATCGTACTCATAACAAATCGTATGGAGAATATGCATTATTTGTTGTTCGGTTCCCATATGCTGATGACAAAACAAAAGATGTATGACAAAATATTTTACATCAAATCTTAGGTGTTGTCTGGAAGAGATTGGCGGAAAAATTGAACATACAAAGACTACCAATTGTACTGCAATACTTCTCCAAATATGAAATATAACTGGGGAAAAATCAGAAAGAAGCTAGATTTTACTTACAAGTGATGATATCGACAAAAAAAACTGCAGCTAAACTGAGATAAATCGATAGAACTACAACATAATAAGATGAAACAACAATCAAAGTTTCGAGTATGCGGCAATAAATTTTTTAGTTTGCATCACCTCACTACTAAAATGTGGTGCAAATCTAATTTTTTACCTTGCATAATGCTGTTACAATGTCGGCTAATCAACCATCATCTTTACCATATCAATTTTCCAGTTGCACGTATTCAAAATTATAATGCAAATTTTACCACCCATGTTCAAAGTTCGTATACATTCATCTTTACCATATCAATTTTCCAGTTGACCTTATGCATGAACAGGACAATCCATGAGCTCACAAAGAAAATGCAAGGTAAATGATAGGACTTACTAGTGATCAACAAGAAGTACTTGGGTCTGATAGTTACAGAAGCATCGAGTATACTTTTAGTATCAAAGATACCTTGTTTGAATGTGGTGGAATTCCATCACTTGCATGTTTCCCTTCAAACTACAACCGTTTTGGACAATTTTGCCTTAATTGCCTAGTTGCACCATAGTTGTAACAAACTTCTGAACCATATTGGTATCTCATCCTTTTCCTTCAAATCATCTTTAGGCAATCATGTATCTTTTGATATTTACTAGCACATCCAATTGTTGAAAAAATAAAAGATATTCAATTTAACATTGCCGACATAAGAAATAAAAGTCTCTAATTAAAAATTTAGTAATTTTGAGAAAATAATCAAGACCACTCAGTTTTAGTGAGTTAACACTTGATTTTAGTACAACACAAGGTATATTTATCTTGATTTTTAATTGGTTCATTTTCCTCATTTAAAACTACAATTTTAACTAATATTATAAGATCTATATATATTTATCTTAAATTATATATTTTAGTTGAGTCATCAAAAAATAAATATGTGAAAGTTAAAAAAAAAATTGAGTTGGAAAAAGCAACAAATGAGTTTGGTTAGTCAAAATCCATTTTTTGTGAAAAAATCCTAATTTAGTTATTTAATTATATATCAATATTGAAAACATTAAAAATGCAGCAGGTTTGGTAATATTCCAATGGAAGAGCATTTAATTAATCCATAAGATATAATTTTCAAAGCAAATGAGCAAAAATTATACATTTAAAAATTTAAAAACTAAAGATAATTAAAAGTTCTTACACAAACATCACAAAATCTAATACAAATTAAAGGTACAACATAACATAACTATAATATTACCAACCAAGTCCCTCATACACACTAAGTACTTCTTTCTTATACACACAACCTAGCATTCTCAAACATACCAAACAGCTCTCTCTCGAACACGAATACACCAAAGGAATACCACTCTAAAAAGGATTACCTCCACTATCACAATGATTATCATATGCCTACTCAAGTAAAACATGAGCATGCATATGAAAATGTTAGCAACTCACAATAGAGCCACATAAAAATATATGTCTTTCCTAATATATCTACAACATCTTGAAAGAAAAAATATATCCGCGCATGATACCAAAAAAACCAACGTAAATACATCAAATGTTCGTTTGAATCCGTGAATAATGCATAAGCTTATTCCAAAGGAGGTTCTAGTACAATAAATGTTTGCTAATAAGCTATTACATTGAAAACTATACCCAAATTTTCAGACTTTATCCATCTTCCTTCCACCAGCCTTGTTCTCACTCCCAACTTAGCCACTTTCACATACATCATTGGGTAGCTTTTCACCTACATTAATGCATAATGCGTAAGCAGAAATATGATTAATGATCCGGTCATTCCATCTCACCAAGCCAAACAAGAAATCTCAATTAAATATTTAATTCAATCACGTCACATAAAAAATAAGAACATGTCATGCACATAGTTCATCAAGATTTGCCACTTCAGACTATCTGGCAGTCATAAATTGACCTCGAATTAACCCAAATCGATACTCAAGTAATAAATACCAAACTTATATTGATCAGATAGTACAAACATTGCAATCAATCCTATCCCATATAAAGTTAATTGAATCTATGCCCAATAATGAACTTAGAAAGACCCACAATTGCCAACTAATCTTTGCCTTACCGTTATTTTTGACACCTTTCGTCGCATTTTGGTCGAACCTGATAACGTTGAAGCGCTCAAGTATGTTTACGTTCAAACTGTTTTGTATTGGAACCAAAATCTCTCCATTGCGGTCACATTTTTCTTGGAAAACCATGAAGTATATCTGATCTAGATTCGCTTCTAGCCTTCAAAGCGTTTCATTAGCAATATTTTTGCTTTTCATTAGGAATATTTTTGCTTGATAAATTGATGAAGACATTGGCTATGGTTATACTTACAGGTGTTCAAGCACAAAATCATAATCTCTTAAGTAACCCTTTTATCTATGTCGCCTCACAAACCATCACTTAAACTGAATAGAGTTTCTTGACCGTGATATAGTACATATGTCTAAACCTTCAGCCAATTCGAGTCGATCCTCACCCATCACTTTCCAGGTATCGATCAGTCCTGTCCGAACAACAATCATCTTTGTCAAAGCATCGACGTATGTCTGAATATTCCGCTTCCTTGTTTGAGCATCGACCAATTGGGCCCAAACACTTGGCTTCCTTGTCTGAAACATTACCAATCATGTATGAACACCATTTTCTCTGAATCCGACATAGTTTTTCGAGTCCGATAGACCACATAACTAATTATAAACCACATAATTGACTATTTCATATTGGCTCTATTTTTTGAACTACCTAGATGTTTCGAATCAAACTTAGTTTCTGTTTAAGTCACTATGACATTTAAATTTCTTTGGCCATTTCTCAACTTAAACGGAGTCTTCTCGACCTTTTAATTAGTCTGCTAAACTTGAATCGACTAAAATCTAGTTTTGATATGTTCGACTCGATCAATTTCACACTTTGCTCAGTCATTATCAACCATCTTTTGATTGAACCCCTATATTTGGATAACACTCTGACCTAACTTGCCTACGTCTCTCGAACTTGTCCATAATAACTCAAATCTCAGTGAAAAGGAGATGATATATTGTTTTGTTTGTTAATTAATCATTAATTATTTTTATCTTTTGACAACAAAAATTATTTATTACTCTATATGTCCCAAAATATAGGATATTTTAGAAGTTTTTATTTGTTCTATTTTATTAGATATTTTGCATATTTTCTAGACAAAATTTAGTGTATTAATACTTTTTAGATAAACAAAATATGTATTGGTTGATAACTATTAAATAAAATATTAAATAAATTTTTTGAAATAATAAATTTTTGTTAATAAATATGTTTTAAAGTAAAAATCATATATTTTGGAACACAGAGTATTTAACATAATATATTAAATATCGCCGGCCAAGAAAAATTATATGCGTAGAATAAAAAATTCAGTAGTATTTTCAAGAAAATATCCAGAGCCACGAAAGTTTAGTGAATTGACACCTAAAAGATATTTGTATGCGACAGACAAAAATTAGGAGATTTGAGTCACCAATCACATAACCCAGAGCTTGAAGACCCAAATCGTTTCTTCTTCTTCAACGACGCCATTTACGTTGCCTACATTTCCTTCTCTCCTTTGCTTCCTCCTTCTCCATCTCCTCTTCCTTTTCTTTTTTCTTCGTACTGTCTCTAAGCGATGCGATGAGATTTTCCCTGCTAACTCCCAGTTCTCACAGATTCCACTATTATTCAAATCCATTTCGATCTGTAGAATATGTTCCTTTCCTTTCGGTTACTCGTCTTCCCATTGAATCTGGATCTCGCTCTACCTTTAAGGTACGAAATTTTTTCTCATTATTTGATGATATCTATGGCAAAGACGCTCAATGTTGTGTATTAATATGAAATTGAATCCATACAACTCATGATGAAGAAATTTGGGTTCGTAGTGATTGCGTTACATTTGTTTAGAAGATTTGTGGTCTATAGAGATTCATTTCCACTGTAGAACTAATAGTATGCTCAAATTTGATTAGTATTTGAAATATTCGACTGCTTATCTATGGTAATAATAAGCCAATCCACTTTGATACCCATTCTTTTCTGTATTGCTTCTTCTTTTCATTACTTCTGTTTCGGATTCTATGCAGTTCAATGTAGCGAGTTTGCAGAGACACGGATGTGGCATGAGACAAAGCTCTGTGTCAGTTAATGCATTTGATGATGTAATTCCCAAATAAAGTTCAGAGTTTTACTTACAATTGTCTGGCATCAAGCTTACTCCTTTGCCTTTACTTCCTTTTATACTTAGGACTCGTTTGATTTTTATTCCGGTGACATATTTGCTGCTACATATTCAATTTCTTCGAGTGAAGGCGAAGAGAGCGATGGGGACTATGCATTGAATGTTGTAACCGAAACAACTGCACAAAAGCTAGGAAGGTTTCCCATGGGTCGCAAAAAGCACAGGTATGTTTGGTAGTTTTTCAGATTTTAACCATGCCGTTATTTCTTGAGCATCATTTTACCTCCATGCCTATTTTTCTTTTGATCCATTTGGAGCGTGATAAACTAGAATGTGTCTATAGGGGAAGCGTAGTATCAAGTGAATGAATTTAGGGTCTGGTTTTCGACAAATGTTTGTTCCTAGAGATTCTCTCTCTAGTTGTAAAGGCTTTATGAAACGTCATAGCAGATTGTTCTCTTATGAACTTTCATCTGTTTTGACATTGATTTTTGTCATACTCAGAATCAGATATGGGATTAATTTGGGGCTGCTCGCCTTTTTGATGCTGCTGCTTTTATTGATGGACTCTTTTGCTTGGAAGATTGTTAGACTGCCTTTGCCTCCATATTTCTTAAGCCGTCCCTTCGTCACATCAGCAGTTTTAGTCTCATTGGCCGGTTATATTTTTGTTCCGCTTCTAGACAGACTGAAAGTGCATGAGCCAATTCGGAAACTAGGGCGAGTTACACATAACCACAGACAAACTGTCCCGACAATGGGTGGAGTGTTTTTTGTTCCAATTGGTGTTTCTGTTGCAATAGCGTTAACAAGATATTCATCCATCGAAGTCTTGGGAGCAGCAGTTGCAACTGTAGCATTTGCAGCGATTGGGCTATTTAATGATTCCTTAAGCCTCTGCAATGATAATAATAAAGGTTTATCTGCAAAGATACAACTTCTTTTGGAGGTATTTAACGAATTCTTTCTCTTTATCTTGTGCTTTGAAATGATTTCGTCCTTTTAATTTGATTCATCCGCATGCATCATAGGCAGCGGTTGGGACTTGCTTTGCGTTTTGGTTGGAGACTGCAAACATATCATCTCCTTATGGCATGTATATCCTCTTATAACTAATCTGATCAACGCATATATGATGGTAACTCGCGTATCTACTTTCATATGAATGTGCATAAGACAAAGAATTCACATAATTATAATGAACCAGTCAAATAATTATATCTTTTATAGAGTTCTCAAAGCCTGAAAAAAGGGCTTCTTGGGAAGCTTATGTAACAGTCTTCTTGATTCTAAACATTTTTCCAGGAAAATGTTGGTTCCCTTGCCTTCACCATTAGGTCTTGTTTTCTTGGGAAAACTTTACCTATTGTTGACATCATTTTACTTTGTTGCCATGGGAAACTTAGTCAATGCAACCGATGGTCTTGATGGATTAGCAGGAGGTATTACTGCATTGGCTTTTGTTGCAATGGCAATAGCAGTTCTTCCAATTTGCTCTGGTTAGTTCCTATTGATTAAACTTTATATAAAACAAATCATGTACTTTTACCTTGATAATATTAACAAATCTGGAAAGGCATTGCATTTGAAGTGAAGATAGTGTGTTTGGGTCACTATTCTTAATGCAATCCTCATTGGAGATCAGATCTTTCTGTATTTGGGACTTCAATGGCTGGAGCTTGTTTTGGGTTTCTACTTCACAATCGATACAGGGCATCAGTTTCCATGGGAAGTACAGGATCCTTGGCTCTTGGTGGAGCTTTGGCTGCAATGGCTGCTTGCACCGGAATGTTCCTCCCATTGTCCATAACTTGTGGTTTCGCAGTTTTGGAACCTTCTTCTGTCATTATTCAGGTAAAGAACAGAATATCATTGTCTAATCACAACCGCAACCGCTGATGATGGATATGTGTAATCTGACACGCAGGTCGTGTATTACTCGATGACTAAGCGTTTAAAAGGAAAAGGGCGTAGGATGTTCAAAACAGTGCCGTTTCATAATCATCTTAGGCTAAGTGGTTTGAAGGAGCCAATGATAGTAACAATGGCCTATGTTATATCCTCTTTGCTCTCTCTTTCTGCCGCTTACATAGGTCTTATATCTGCATGACCTTCTCTTTGCTGCTTCGTCTCGACCAAGTTTTGTTTTCTTCGATTTCTCTTACTTTATTTATAAATTAGTAAGATATATTCAAGTGATTGCGTGTTTGTTCTTTTTGAGATTTTAGGAGCTCCATATCAAGATTTAAAACAACAGTTTGACGTCAATGACTTGAAATGAGGGTTTGCTATATAAGAACATGACTCTTTTCTCTTTCTTTTTTTGTAACTGGAGATAATGACTTTATTAGAGCGACAAAATTGTAATTTAAAAGGTCGACCTCAATCGTATCGCGAGTTTAAGGTTTGGTAACTTCGACATTATCTTATCATCGTCGATACTTTTGATGCTTGCCTGAAAGATTTACCTATTGGGAATACTATTTATACTTTTATGATGTTTTAGTTCAGTTTTTTCAAAACAGTCGGACAAAAGGTGATGTGAGCATGACAAAGGCTGGTGTGAAGGCTAAGATCTTCAATGTATAATTTCATTGGAAATAAATAACTTCATGTAAAAAATGCAATCATTGGGAACTTACATTTTTAAATAATACTGTATTTTCTATAGTTTTTATAAGTAATTAAATTAAAATACTTAAAAAATTCAGCAACAACATTATGATGAGCTAATCAGAGTGACGTGTGATGCTTTAGACATTTGGTATGTTTTCAAGTTTATATTCAACTATCTAGACTGACTGATATCTTGTACATTTAATCTTTTTCTTCTTATATGGTATACTTTTGCTTTTTGTTTTTTTTTTTTCATTTGATTAATCGCGATTACATGTAAATACTTTTTGAATTAATGATTTTTCTTTCATAGTTTTTATCAGTGAATCATATATTCGGATTCACGTTTCCTTCTCTTAACTATATCTTTTATAAACGAAGGGAACTAGAGAAGGATTTATTTTACAAAGTAAGGGAAAAACGAAAAAGCTTGATATAAAATGGACAGGCCACCTAATATTTAACAAAATGTAATTATTTAAAAATGTAGGTTGTGAGTGTTTGAGTCGATGTAATCGGAAGACTTTTAACGATGCATTTGTAATCATTCGGTGATCGTTAAATCATCTGGAGACACGACACATAATCTGATATTAATTTAACAAACTTCCCTTTTGTTTTCTTTGCAGTTCTCGAGATCTGACGGAGATTACCCCCACTTACAAAACCTTAAAAGACCTTTTCTATTCAAACTTCTAAAGTAAAATATTCTTCTTTCCAACTATAAGATTCATATATTGAGAAGCCATGGTCGAATACATATTTCGAATGTAACAACGAGCAAAAAAAAATAAAAATATTTTCGATATTTTAACCTAAACAAACAAACACTTTTTAATAAAGCTCAAAAATAACTAAACTAGGATCGAAATGACAAAACTTTGAAAACTGTATCCTTAAACCGAAAATAGAAAAATGCTAAGCGACATGAATCCATAGCTCATAACAAAATTTTTTATGGTGAATGAGAATATTTCAATTATGAAGATCTCTGGCAAAAATCAAATCCTAGACATTTTCCAAAAATTGCAAAAAGAAATGCAAACCTCTACTCAGAAGGAATTTAATCCTTGAAAACACAACACACGATCAAACTAGAAAGAAAGAAAACGATCAACTTTAAGCAACAACAAACAAGCATCTAAACTTGGGCCTAGCTTAAATATATAAAAAAGACTAAACTATGAAGTAAACCATTATTAACAATATTAAACCGGAAGATCAAAACAAAACACACGAAAAAATAATAAATACCGAATAAGGTCAATGGAGACAAGGTGTGAACGGTAACTTTATTGGCGGGAGGTCAGACCATCGGCAATAAAAAAAGCAGACAAAAAGAATGCAAATTTGGAGTCACGGCACCTGTCGCTGAAGAGGTCCGACTGAGCACCTATGTTAAAGGAGAACTCGCCTCTCAAAGAAACCAAACCAGATCAACCTTGTCAAGTCGTGGGAAAGAGCCACCAACGACACAACTAAAAGATGTGAATGTCGTTAGTGTTAAGTAACAAAATCACCTACCACCATTCCCCGAATAGGATGAAGTAGATGTGATGCTGCATTTAAACTTGGAATGTTTTCTTTTATGATAAAATACACGAAACTAACTTCTCTTGTTAGAAAAACATTTGGAAATAAATGACATTGTAGTAATTCACGAGTTTACAAGATGTTCATATTCTAATTAATTAGAGTTACATTTTATACCCAGTAGACCTCTGTTGAGAATCAACTTAATGATATAAAGATTGCATAAAGAGAAAGAGCTTTCTTCATCCGTATATGATTTGTGATAACAAGACAATTTTCATACAATTTTAATCAGTGAGCATATCAAGCATAAATTACATCATATAGAACCAAGAATATTGTGAGAATTAGATAGCTAAGGGACCAATTTAAAAAGCTAATATATAACGTTTTTATTCCCTTTGGTAACACACAAAGTCCAAAATCTCACATGTGAGTGGGGTGTCTGAGTGTCAAAGTGCACACACATATAAATATGTATATTTTTATCTATGTGTGATCACGATCCAATTAGATGAAGATGCTAGATATAAAAATTGAAATTCCCGAGCAGATAATATTTATTTAC
>JAKUCM010001383.1:0-16080 GCA_023374145.1 Lepidium sativum | reverse complement strand
TCTAATTTTGGTTATGTGTTTTGTAAAAGAATTTTTCCACATAAAAATGTGTTTATAATTGAGGCTTTCATATTAACAACATCTACGCTAAAATATTTTATTTTTCTTTGCGTACACATTATTATCAAGTGTATTTTTAATAAATACATGCTGTATAAATGTGAAAATAATGTTGTATAATATGACAACTACAAAGTGTTTTTCTTCAGAATTATGTATGATATATAAATATGGAATCCATATATCATGAATCAGTTACAACAAAACATCAACCTGATTTACTTTCACTTGAAGACCATTATGAACAAAATACGTAACTTCAAAATAGAAACTACATTTTGTTATACTAAAATAGGTTGATGTTTACTATCGGTTAATTGTTTACTATACTAAAATCACATAATTAAGGTCAATGTTTCATGAAAAAATTCTAAGTAGAAACTTCATTTTGTTAGAATTTTTATAAATACAAGCAATAGAATTATAAACAACTCTCACACTTAAAAACTTAAAAATTTGTTTAACTTATGAACTTCACTACTCTCTGTAAAAGTAACTTTTTAATTATGTAGAAACCAACCACTCGGTAACGTTTACCCAACCTTACTGTTCCTTGTGTTTCAAACCAATCTAAAGATTGTAATTATTTTTACACACTTAACATCAAATTTGAACGTTTACATACAGATACTTTAGAACAAGGAATTACCGATTTTTCTTTTAACTTTTATACACTCTCCTTTTGTTCACTTCTCTTTAAGTACTTATTTTATCTCTGGAAGCTTGAAAATCTACTTTTTACATAATCATATAAATTACTATGAGATTTATAATTTATTTAACCCGTGCAAACCGCGCGGGTGGCATCGTAGTAGTATTTAATATGCAAATTCGTAAAAGGAAAGATAAAAAAAAACTAAAAATGCAATACTGGACCAATGGACGTAATTATAATTGGTTAGTTTATTTAGATTTGTAATTATAATTTTGAATATTTGGGCAACTATATATAAATATTTTTGTAAATATATTATATATTTCAAATATTTTGGTTATCCGTTCGAGTTTAGAGTTTTACCCGATCGGGTCAGGTACCTGCATTTTTATAATGTAAAACCCGTTCGAATATTTTATACATTTCGGTTCGGTTCGGCTTTAGGTATTTTAGATCAGGTTCAGATTTTAGATATTATGCCCAGACCTAGCAACAACAAACATTAGATCTACCTTATTTTATTAGCTCATAAATGCTTCAGTTTTGGGATACTATTATATAATTTTAATCAAGCCAGACATCAGGAGGAAATAATATGGACCATGACCTGAGCATGTATTAGCTCATATGCTTCCGTAAACTACTCCAAGAAGAAAAGAAAAAGGCTTTTCTTCCTTGTTTTATTGTCTACTTCGATACACAGACACAAGTCTCTTCAGATATATATATAATAATGATATAGCAAAAGGAACAAAAGCTACTAACAAACATGTGAAGATTCAAAGCAACTCTACTACTACAATGTTCATGCCAAGAACAAGAGTAAAAACAAAGACAAACGAGCAAACCACAAAAAGAAGCGGAAAGCTTACCATATAATTCAGATCCAACAGTTTTCCAGATGATACAAAGCTCCTTTCATAGCTCTCATAGATTAACATTTTAGCTTTCTCCCCATTGTGTCCACATCTCACGTAATAACATTCAACACCAGAAAGGTTGAATTTTTGGCAAGCATTAAGATACTCTCTTTGTGTCCCGGGCCGACGCAAGATGATCCTGCACCACATTAATATATATGTCATTGATCCATTAGCGTTTATAAATCAAACAAAGGTTTTTGTATCCCTGCCAAAAAATTAGATCTAGTCTGACTATGTTTAAGACTACGTTGGTGGTTATTACGAGACTACGTGCTAGCTATATGATATTCCACGTACACAGGAAACTGACCAAAATTATAATCAAGTATCAAACGCAAGACAGCAGAACATACCGAGATGAAATCGAATGCTCTGGTATCTTCTTTTTTCGAACCATTCATTGTTGAGGTTGGAGCCTGATTAGCAAAATTTTGCTGGAATATATCTGGGACTGCTGACTGACTCCCTCCGCTAGTATCCATTGAAAAAACATTTCCGCTACCCTGAGCGTTCAAGTTGCCAAACTGCTGCAAGCTGGATATATTCCCAAGGTACTGCTGCTGCTGGGCTAACAGGCTTGCCATAGCAGCATAATTTAAAGGTTGGGATCCAAAAGCTGGATTCATCATCGCCCCTGGAGGCAAAATGAATGGCATAACACCCTCAGGAAGCATTGGGTTTTGAATAAACCCAGGATTTTGTGAACCAAGAATGCCTCCAACAGGATTTTCCAGTGCTTGGTGGCTGGTGGTGCTCGGCATTGCAAACAAATTCTCTGGAAGGGTGCTTGACGACAGACCTTTCTGATTTGAATTGTTTTCGTCAATGGAGAAACTTGCCATCAAATCATTTACGTTTTTTGAATCTTTTGGCCCTGCTTCGAGTGTTTCAGTTGACCCAAAGATATCAAACAGCTGAGGCACAGCAGCAGCAGCGGGCTTGTCCCCTACAGTCATTCCAGAAAACAGGTCATCAGCATTTTCTTTTTCTTCATTCGGATGAAACGATACATCTGCAAACGGGTCATCATCATTTTTCTTCTCGCTGCTACTCAGTCCAGTGTCAGTGCTATCCCCAAACCAATCACCATCCATCAATGGAGCTGTTGTCGCCACTGTACTGCCAGTATTTATAGCATTTGGCTTGTTTAAAGTATCTTCTGTTGCATTATCTGAATCACCAGTGTCAATCAAGTCAGGCAAATCAACAGGAGCCTCTCGCTTCATAGTATTATCTGAGCTACCCATCAACCCACTTGACTGCCCACCGTTTAGATGGTTCAGGACCTACATAACGCTAGTATCTTGAGTTACCATCAAATAAGTATAATGCCATAAAGAAAGTTTCGGGACTGCTTACAACAAGCAGAATCCTACCTTGTTAGCCTTTTCACGAAGGGAAGATTGCGGAGACTCTGAGCATCTTTGTATGACATCCATGTTTTCACTAAAATAAGTATGTACAATTGAAAAATTATCATCTTCCTTTTTCCTCAAAATGGCCTCAAGGACACATAAAGCTTTCATTCGAACCTGCCAAACAAAGATCGGAGTTCCTTTTAAATTACAAAAGGGGAAGCCTTTTTAAGGCTACAGAATAAACAAGCCAGGGAAGCAGGATACAAATGGCATAACCTATAAAAACTTAAAAAGGAATATCCACATTCAACAATTTCCAGGGAGGTGCTGGGAGATTATCATAAAAATACCTGCCACATTGGAGATTGGAGCTTCCCCTCAAGAGCAATGCTCAAAGCAACAGAATCCATTTTTGCAGCGTCTAATATAAAGACATGAAGTGCATCACGAGTTGGCTGCAGGCGTACACCTCCAGATGTAACAATGGTTTCCAGAAGCTTTTCCTCACGAGTTTTGCTCTCAACACGAACAGAGGCAGAGCTTTCATTTGCCTCTCCAGAAACATTCCCCCAAGATCCACCAGTCGAGTTCTTAGATATCCCATAGTTACCATCATTGCCCAGCTTAACCGGGTCATATCTACTGAAATTCTCATTTTCCAGAGTTAATGATCTATGGAGATTTGGACCTCTATAGCTGCTGCTTCCATTCTCATTCTTCTTTGGCAAATGGCCTTGAGCAAAATTACTGATTCCTTGCTTTATAGATGCACTTCCAATACCAACTACCTCACTCAGGAACGATTTATTATCATTGGAGGGCACCTGAAAGTTAGTATTCCCAAATCCTTCGATACGTCTGTTGATGCTTTCAGGAGCAGCTGGTTTACTACCGTTCTCTTCCGAAAATATAGCAGAAATGGTTTCATGAGCAGTTTCCCGTACAGCCTTATTAAGTGCATCGCCTTTCAAAGGATCTGGATGCCCTTTGTAGTGGAATAGATTGCGCACTGCAACAGAGTTCCTTTGCATTTCTCTTCTAAACTCTGAGCCAGACTTTCCCACAGCATACTTTATCAACCTAAGAGCCTGTGTACATACAATTACAAATATCATACTCAGAATATCAAGTTCCTAGAGAGATTTTAACCAGAATTGAATCAGTGTTATCGATTCTACATTTCCCTATGAAGTGCAAGCTATAATCAAACGATTAATGTCCATTCTAGCTTAGATACAAGAACTCTCTCTTTGATGCATTCTCACAGAAGAGACATCAACCAGCAAATTAAACCAGTCACCGCATGTAAAATTTCAATCAAGATCTTCATACAAACAAATGATCTCACAAAGGGAACACTTAATCAGTAATTATACACTTATCAGCTTCAACCCAATTAAAACAGAAAACGAATGCAGTTGACATACCTTCTGCTTAACAATGGGGCTTTTGTTATCAAGACGTTTCAAAATGAACACAGAAAACTCCTTGACGATACTGACATGAGAAGAACGAAGGAGGTCACAGATCTCTTCCAATTTGTAAACAGGAGCTACTTTGTCCTCATCAGACGTAACCGCATCAATCATCCGCGACCTCCAGTACGATTCCACGGCTCTTCTGCTGGTATCCATGACGAATTCGAAGAAATACCTAAATCCCAAAACGAGACAACCCTTCGTCCTCGCTCAACACAATTCGCGAAAAGAAAAACGCTTTACGAAACAAGAAAACAATCTAACGAATTTCTTGTCTCAGGGGTCTAATCTACCTCTGCGTGTTGGTCTGCTGGGGAAATTGGGCTCCCGATCGCGATCTTTAGTTTGGAGATTTGAGCTGAATTGCAGAGACGAAACTCACCGGTTCGTAGGTATCGGGGAAGGAAGTAGTCAATAAAGAGGAATGGAACCGATATCAGAAGCATGCATCATTGATGCTTTTCTTCTTAGGTGGCTTTCTTAAATTCCTTTTTTTTTTCTTCTCATAATTTACCTGTTATGGAGCGGATATTCGGCTTTTTCAAAATATATATATTTGTATCAGTATCCGTCTCAATTCGTCAAATTCTGATAGGTATCCGAATCCGTTTTCATGGATATCCAAACTAAAAACATTTAAAAAATATTAAAAAATCAAATTTAAAATGAATAAAATATATTTAGAATATTTTAAAGAAAGAATTGTTCAAATAGAGCAAAACTATACTATAATTACTAAAACAGTTTTTGTCCAAAAAGAAAGAAAGCGTCAAGGATGTAATTACGATTACGATTACACCCTTGAAACAAAAATTGTTTTCTTCTTCTATTTTCTTCTTATTCTCTAGTTAATTTCACAAAAGAAAAAAGAAATAAATATATATTGTAAACCGTCGTCGTTAACCTCTTTTTCTTTTCTTCGTCGTCTAACTCAACGTGTTCTTCGTTGTTTTTCATACTCGTTGTCTTCTACTTCTTCATGTTCTTCGTACTCATCGTCTTCATTGTCGTGTTATCAAAGGTAAGTTTCTTCTTTTCTTCTTCCTCTTCTGCTCTTCTTCTTTTTCTTCTTTTTCGTGAGGGTATTTGGGTTTAGGGTTTACATAGACATTGGGTTTGTCAATTTCGTGACATTTGGGTTTCTCGATTTCGTGACATTTGGGTTTTTGTTATTCATCTTCTTCTGTGTTTGTCAAGTAGAATTCTTCCCCGGTCTGAGCCAATGTGATATAGTTTGTAATTAGTTGTGAGGGTAAATGTGAAGTAGAGATACGCTTAGTGTAGTAGAGATATACTTAGTATAGTAGAGTTAGTATGACGTTTAGTAGAGTTAGATCGTAGTGGTGTATAGTTCGATCCCGTGTAGTAGAGTTAGTCTGACGTTTGTTAGAGTTAGATTGTCGTGTGGTAGAGTTAGCTTGTAGTGTGGTAGAGTTAGGTTGTAGTGTGATAGAGTTGGATTCCGTGTAGTAGAGTTAGTCTGACATTTGGTAGAATTAGGTTGTAGTGTGGTAGAGTTGGCTTGTAGTGTGGTAGAGTTAGGTTGTAGTGTGATAGAGTTGGATTCCTTGTAGTAGAGTTAGTCTGACGTTTGGAAGAGTTAGATTGTAGTGTAGTAGAGTTGGCTTTTGTGTGGTATAGTTGGATTAGAGTTAATATGACGTTTGTTAGAGTTATTCTGACGTTTGTTAGAGTTAGTCTGACGTTTGGTAAAGTTAGATTGTAGTGTGGTAGAGTTGGCTTGTAGTGTGGTAGAGTTGGCTTGCTTGTAGGGTGAAGTGTAATAGAGTTAGTCTGACGTTTGGTAGAGTTGAGTTCCGTGTAGTAAAGTTTATTTACCTGTAATGGAGTTAGGTTTTTGATGTTTATTATTTGTTTTCATCTTTGGATATGGCAGACAAGAAGTACCCGAAGAAGGTTCTCACACACGGTCAACCGGTGATGAAGAATCGAAGCTAGCTGACTCCGACTACAACTTTACAGGGAGGCATATACAATACAAGTTGATGAATCAACTAGTGATTAAGAAGAAGTATAAGATGTGGGTGCTGTTTGGGTCTTGGCCTACAGGTTTTCTCTGCACGAGTTTGCCAAAATAACGCAACTTAATTGCTGTAATTTTGAGAAGGCTTCTAATGTAGAAGATGAAGCCAACATAAAGCTTTGGGAAGATATTGGTTTAGGGGTTGGTGAAGGCCCTAAATGGGTAGAGTTGAAAGACCTCTTGGGGAGATGTAGCGGGTGGTCTTTTGAGAAGAGGAAGATGGTGGACTTGCTAGTGGTTTTGAATGTACGAGTTTATGGTTGCCACACAAATAGTAGGCTCCCTTTTAGTGTTGCGAAGTTGGTTGCAGATTTTGAGATGTTCGAGAGGCATCCATGGGGAATAGTGGCATTTCTATAACTGATCAAATCGATCAAAATTGCAGCGTACAAAAAGGCTAGTAATTACATAAGTAATAAGAAGAAGACAGATGCTTGTGTCGAGGAGAAGATGAGCAAGCGTAGTGCTAGTTCAAAAGAGGAGGTGAAGAAAGGGAAAGAGAAAAAAAAACAAAAGGAAGAAGAGACAAAACACAAGAAAGAAGAGAAGAGACAGAAGAAAAAAGAGATGAATGACTTCATTACCTTGAAGGATGTGGTGAAAGTCATTAAAAAGAAAAAACGGAAGACAGAGGAGTCGAGTGCATTGCTTTACACTCTTAGAGATATGACCAGAGCCTTAAAAGGGATGAGACACGATCATAACGTGTTTGCTGAACGTATATATCGGTTTTAGGAGAGTAGGCTGGATAGCAGGGAAAAGACCACTTCTTGAGAGCGTGATTAGGCTGGAGCATAACATCTCAGACAATACAACCATGCTTGAGAGGATTCTTAGGCTGGAGGAGACCAGTGCGCAACCACAAGTTTAAAGCTTAGAGAACAACAAGGCTGAGAATGCGGATGAGGGTGGAGGTCAGACAACTCCACGACATCAAACTCCTGACCATGTGAATCGCGAAGATGACATAGAAGGCAAAACAAACATTACTCTGAACACCCCTAATTATAAGGAACTTAAATGGGTACATAAGACTCTATTTGAATGAGACTAACTCTGATTAATTTATCCTATGTACCAACATTGAATTGTTGTTAACATTACATACATATATGTACGAACATAAACATAAAGTTGTGGGTTGTTAATTTTGGTAGAGCTTATATATGGTTTGGTCGAGTTATGTGTAACTCTATTAAACAACTCTACCAAACCATAAAAATGAACATTACCACTATTAGCAACTCTACCGACTGTTAAGCTAACATATTCCAGTTACTCTTCGCAGACACCTCTTTGGGAGCAACCTAGCCTGGTGGACTCGGAGTCGGTGAACACACCAAGTGTAGGTTCAGGTGTTGTGCGTAATACATTATATCAACAAATGTGGATGCCCACTTTGATGAAACCCAAATGTCCTAAGCCAGTACTAAACATACCATCCCACCGAACCAGGTAATCCCGTTATAAGTAAATTTTATTGGTAGAGTTGATAGTTCTGTTAAATACTCCTGACATTTTTCATATTTTTTATAGAATAAATGGATTATCCAGATTCAGGAGACATTCGACCCTTTCAGCCTGTTATCACGTGTTGTTAGGAATCTAGAAGAACCGTCAAAAGAAGAACCACCTTATGATGTGGAAAAACTGAAGCCAGAACTGTCACAACTTGGCGTCATAAACCTGGTGGATACTCCTGAAAAGGGTAAACAAACACATGAATAGTTAGTTTGTATGGAAGACGTGTTACCGAAAGAGACTCGGGCACGAGTACTCGCTAAGAACCAGGTATAATATATTTATTATATGATAGAATTCATTTCAAATGTAGTGGAGTTCATTTACTCGAATGGTAGAGTTCATATTCAAGTATAGTAGAGTTCATTAACCGTTTAGTAGAGTTAGGTTGTAGTGTGGTAGAGTTGGATTTCGTATAGTAGAGTTAGTCTGATGTGTGGTAGAGTTAGGTTGTAGTGTGGTAGAGTTGGCTTGTAGTGTGGTAGAGTTTATTATATCTTATAGTAGAGTTCATTTACCGTTTAGTAGAGTTCATTCTATCTTATAATATAATTAATTTACCGTTCTTTTTTTCTTCTTACAGGTATCCCCTTTCGTAGGTTGTTCCATTGTCAAGGGGATTCATAAGAATGTGGTTCATTTTGATAGTGTCTATGATCCTTTTGGTCCGATTAGAAAAATAAAAGTACTTCGGTTACGCGACTATGTGATGCATGAATTGTAAGTACCTATTTGAATGTGCTGTATTGCATACAAATTCGTTGATTATTTACAAATGTGTTAATACCTATAGAGAACTTACGGTCGACGAGAACCTGAGTCCAAATGCGGACGAGAACCTGAGTCCGCTTGATCACCCCAAAAGAGATGTGGCATGTCCCTGAATATGGCTGACTACACGATTGTGTAAGTTTAAGTGTATTTTGACGTAAAGTTTATTGTAGTAGAGTTCAATTAGAGCACTAATACAATTATGTTATTACAGCATATTGGCTCTGAGATGAATCTCTTTCGGCAAAGATCGTTGCAAACTCCAAGCCCATACTAGAGTAATCGGATTGCTTTCTTGGAGCCACTATTTTGTGGTTATTGGTATTACACATACAAAAGGGATTCTGTGGGAAAGGAGGATAAGTATTTGTGGTCTGGTGGGTTTAAAGATGTCTTTGACGACATTTCACCCACATTCTGAGAGACGTGGACACGATCTACATCCCTCATAATATTAACAACTTCCACTGGGTGGACGTGGAAGCTAAACTGAATGAAGGGAAGATTCGCATATACGATCCCAATCCATCTTTCAATCTCACTGTTGTAGTGATAGAGTCATGCAGGTAAGTTACTTAAATTCAGTATAGTAGATTTCGTATACCGTGTAGTAGAGTTCATATACATATGTTGTAGAGTTCATTTTCCGTGTAGTAGAGTTACTCAAATTACGTTTAGTAGAGTTAGATTGTAGTGTGGTAGAGTTAGCTTGTAGTGTGGTAGAGTTAGGCTGTAGTGTGGTAGAGTTGGATTCCGTATAGTAGAGTTAGTCTGACGTTTGGTAGAGTTAGATTGTAGTGTGGTAGAGTTGGCTTGTAGTATGGTAGAGTTAGGCTGTAGTGTGGTAGAGTTGGATTCCGTATAGTAGAGTTAGTCTGACGTTTGGTAGAGTTAGATTGTAGTGTGGTAGAGTTGGCTTGTAGTGTGGTATAGTTAGGGTGTAGTGTTGTAGAGTTCATTTACATGTGTATAGTTGTAGTGTGGTAGTGTGGTAGAGTTAGTCTGACGTTTGGTAGAGTTATATTGTAATGTGGTAGAGTTCATTTACATGTGTAGAGATGTAGTGTGGTAGTGTGGTAGAATTATACTGACGTTTGGTAGAGTTAGATTGTAGTGTGGTGGAGTTCAGTTACATCTGTAGTAGAGTTCATTTACATGGTTCTCAATTTTTGTAGGCCATGTGCCGTGATGATTCCGAAGATGATCAAGTGTTTTTCACCCAAGGAGATGCGACAACACATTAGCGCAACTCAATATAAGATTGTGCGTGTGACTAAGGACGTACCATGTAATAAACGGTCAGGCGACTTTGGTGTGTATGTTATGAAGATGATCGAGTGTCTGGCCATTGGATGCAACTTCGAAGGTACTCCTGCTGGATTGGTAGATTTATATAGTCTGTGTACAATCTTAGATTATGTCTTAGAGTAGTATATATATGTACTGTCTTAGAGTAGTATATATATGTATAGTCGTACATGAATATAATAGTTATGGATAACTAATTTACTCTCCTATTCGAAACCATATGTGATCTAACTCTACCAGTCGAAGACCATACATGATCTAACTCAGAAAACTCTACCACAGAAAGACGAAATGTGACATAACTCTAACTCAGAACTAACTCTACAGTATAATAGAGTTCATTAACTATTCATAAACGTGTACACGATCTACATCCCTCATCTCATAATATTAACAACTTCTACTGGCCGTGGAAGTTAATAATATTTAATATTGGACACGATCTTCAAGATTAACTCATTATAACGATTAAACTATAAAGTAAAGGGAAACTGAATAGTCTAATCGTTGTAAAGAACCTTTCTCATAGACTTCTTCTAAACTCTCCATCTTCACCTTTGCCAAAAACGTTCCATCTTCACCTTTCAATCTTTCAAAAGCTTCTACACTGTTTCAGAATCGATTTCATCATAATCATACAAAGGTAATAATTTATATATCTTGATGCTTGTAAGCAACGTTTGTATATCTTGATGCTTATTTGTATATCTTAATGCTTGTAAGCAACGTTTGTATATCTTGATGTTTATTTGTATATCTTGATACTAATTTGTTTTCTTTTGGATTGATGAATTCACAAAAAAGAAACAACGTTGTTCGCAAGGCACATATCATGGACTTACCGAACAATGCTTTAACGAACATCATAGCTAGATGTGCAGTGGAAGGACTTGATGAGATTTACAATGTCAGGCTCGTGTCGAATGATTTTAAAGAGCGATGTGATGACAATGAAGCTCTCTGGAATATAGATATACGTTACGTTCCATTCTATCCCTCTGCAAGAAGTAAGTCTCTTTTGGAAAATTTCCATACTAGGTTATTCAATGCCGGAGCTCTATACCGATGTGGTAAGAGAGAATTCTTTGTGAATGAAAATCGCGATGGTGGTTTAGAAATGCTGCTAAGAGCATCTAATGGTGAATGTGAAGAGGCCACACTGCTATATGAATTTCTGCTAGTCTGTTTAGGAGATAACAGAAGACAGGAAGGTTATGAAGTCCTAAGACCTATACTACAAGAAACAGTTGATGATACATTAGAATACATAAACCACCTCAAGAACATAATCTTTAATCACCCAGGCTCGCTAAGTTGGCGAAGAGAGAAGGAGTTGCTAATTCTCGAACAAACATATGTTCGAGAAGGATATACTTGCAAAGGTGAATTCCTAGAGATTCTCCGTTTCTTTGAAGGATTCGATGGCGAAGGCATTGATGATGCTTGTGAAGTATGCATTTGACATTATGAATTCAAAAAGATATTTCCCAACCATTAGTGGTTGTCTTTTTTTTTTTGCAACTCCCTTTCGTTTTCGGTTATTTTGAACAATTATTTTGAATGTTGGATTTCTTGGAACAATTATGAACTTTTTTAATATTTTGAATCAAAATTAAGCAAATGACTCGGTCATACAACAATTAACTCAACCGTAAACAAGTACAATATTTGACAATACAAGAAGTAACTCTACCGTACTCGTTTATAACATACAAGAACTAAATCTACCAATCGAAAGACCATAGGTGGTCTAACTCTACCACAAAATAAATAACTCTACTAAATGTAGTGTTAACTTTACCACAAAATAAATAACTCTACTAAAAGCAACACTTTACCACATAATAATTAACTCTACTAAAGGCAGTGTTAACTCTACTAAGAAGGAACTAACTCTGCTAAAGGCACTGTTAACTCTACTACGAGGGAATTAACTCTACCAGAGAAGAATTAACTCTACTAAATAATTCTGAATCTTCTACTATTCAATAATGAATGCTTTCACGACATGTACGGGCATTGTGACCAAGTTGCTTACATTTAGAACAAGCTGAAACTTTTCTTGGATGTTTATCAGGTTGTGAATACTCGAACCAGCTCTTTATCCGCAATTTCTTCGGCCTCTCTGGTTATTGACGCACATGTGATGGATTACACAGCTTACGACTCATATCCAAAGATACTACCAGAGTATCTTTAGAAAAGATACTACCAGAGTATGTATTGTATAGGAAGGTCGTCTGATAGTATAAATGGGTAAGTTCGATTGTCGGCCTTCTCCAAGCCTCAACAACGACAATGACATGCACACAAGGAATTGTTTCGATGTCATACCGCTTGCAGGAACACGTCTTCTTAGTCAAATTGACTAAATGAGAAGATTCAGATACTCTGGTGTTCGTCTACGTCCTGCACGTTGTACTGTCTAGCTTCATCGACCTTTGTCTGTCATTTAACAAATACGATGTTAACTCTACCACGAAGGGACTAAATCTACTAAAGGCAGTATTAACTCTACTACGAAGGGACTAACTCTACTAAAGGCAATGTTAACTCTACTATGAAGGGACTAACTCTACTATGAAGTGACTAACTCTACTAAGGGCAGTATTAACTCTATCACGCAGAGATAAAAGAGAGTGCTAACTCTACAACTAGAGTGTTAACTCTACCTTTAGGAGATTCTCAACAGATGTTGTTAGAATAGTAGACGTGAGAGTGGCCTTCGTCTTCCTCTTCGCGAACCAACGTGTTAACATCGCCCTAATTGCATCTATACGTTGCACAATGGGAAAAGTTCTTGTCTCTAATAATGCATGGTTTATTGATTCTGAAATGTTCGACGTAGTGAAATTGTATATGTTTCCGGGAAAGTAAACTAGACTCCACACCCGCACGTCAACTTTTATCAAGTACGCATGAAGCTTTGGATCTAACGCTTGAATCTGAGCAAGTATAACATTGAACTCATCGACCCTAAAGCAGTGGCAGCTTTCTTGAACAACTTAAAGGGCTCGCCACGTCTAAATTTCGACAAAATGTTCTTACATAGGTGGTAGGTGCAAATACCCTGAGAATAAAGTGGGTACACATTCTTTATGGCTTTAGCAATGGATTTGTGTCTATTTGATATGATGGCAAGTTCTCTGTCATCACGGGTCAGACGGTTGAGCTGTCTAAAAAACCATTCCCAAGATTCGTCATTCTCGTTATCAACCACACCGAAAGCCATAGGAAATATGTTGAAGTTACTGTCTTGCATGATAGCAGTTAGTAGAGTACTTTTATATTTCCCTAGAAAAAATGTACCATCGACAACAACAACCTTCCTCATGTAGGGAAAACCCATAATACTTGCATCGAAGGCGATGAATAGAAACTTCAACCTGTCTTGCCCATTTACTTCGAGCTTTATTAGGGTTCCAGGATTCGCTCTTCTAATAGCAAACAAGTACGACATAAGTTATTGGAAACTACTTTCCGAACTGCCTGTAACTAGGGCTCATGCTTGGCTTAGAATACGGTGTGATTTCCAGTACTTCATCTGCATAATTGTAATTATGACGACGTCCACTCTACCACGAAGAATTTACCTCTACCACACGGAAAATGAACTCTACCAAACGATAAACTTTAATGTTGTCATACACGGACTAACTCTACTACACAAAATCAAACTCTACCACACTACAACTTAACTCTAACAAACGTGAGACTAACTTTACTACACGGAATTCAACTCTACCACACTACAATCTAACTCTACCAAATGTCAGATTTACTCTACTTGACTGAATCCAACTCTACCACACTACAACCTAACTCTACCAAACGTCAGACTAACTCTACTACAAGGAATCTAACTTTACCACACTACAACCTAACTTTACCAAGGTTATACTGACATTTAACTCTACTACAAGGATGATTAACTCCACCATGGCGTAAAATTAAGTTTTTACCTTTAGATTGAATCGCTTGCTCATTGAATCAACAACGTGTCGAAGAAGAACATATGGCCCAATTCCACCAACAAATTCCAAGTATAACCTTCCTAAGACTTTCTTAGAGGCTTGTCGTGCATGACATGATCTCTCTATAACAGAACAACTATGTTATCCCCTATACTTCTGGACAAAAAAAACATCCACCGTCGTCGACAGGTGAAGCTCGCACTCTCCACTGACAGTTTGGTACCCAACATTTCACATCCAACACTGTCTTCGATGAAGCAACAACATCGAAGTCAAACCTTTGTAAGACAGAAAAAATCTTTAGCCTCGTCATGAGTTCTTTTTTTGATGAGTATCGTTGCCCAAAAACCAATGCGAGTGCTGCCATTTCTATGTCCATATACTCAGCATTCAAATCCAACCCCATTGCTTTCTCCGAGAGGTTTTTCTTCTCTTCTTCCTTTAATTTTCTACGAACGATGATATAATCTTTATCATCCGAGCTTGCACCATCCATATCATCGCAATAGTCGAATCTGAATTCCACATCTTCGTCCTCATCATGTTCAGTTTCATGTTTCACATTTTCTGGTATACGCACATTCTTTTGTCCACCTTTACTAAACATCGGATCAACTCTACTACACGAAAGTGCAACTGTACTACACCAAGGGTCAACTCTATTATTCGAGACATCATTGTTCTCCCACTTACAATGAAATTTCTCGTCACCGTTTCCTTTACCGTTACTACATTGATCTTTTTCAGGGAAACTCGATGAAACACGAGATCTAGTGGAAATTTCGACACATAGACGCATTGCTTCTTTACAAAATTGTAAAACAAACACTTGCAATTATCTATCGTTACTTACAATTACAGGGGGAATATCTTCTGGTAGTGAATGAATGACTACATTTGACAAGTAGCTTAGTTTTACCTCATGACAATGTTCATCCAAACCAAAATCTGCATAAACTATCTCTAGAAAATTCATCGAGCCGTAAATCTTCGACAGTGCCTATGATCAGACACATGTAGGACTGGTCCACCAAAAAAATCCATCGATTTTCATTAATACTCCAGATCCCGCAAACCAAAATGATCTGATCCATAGATCCAAACATAAACAGAAAAAGCAAAGGAGCTTGGAAGAAGTAAATGAGCTTCAAGAAAAATAGCTACAATGGCGTCACGTATGGAGGAATCAGTTGGATGCGCGGCAGATGAGCTAATAACTGAGGGGTAATTCGTAATTTAAGCTCGTCTACAAATGTAGGCTAGGTTTTCAAAATTAACTCTACTACGTTGCACTATGTTAGTGTGGTAGAGTTGATTAGATCACAAACATTAACTCTATTACGCTGGAAATCTAACTCTACTAAGCAAACTTCAACTCTACTACGCTGGAAATCTAACTTTACTATACACGATTTTTCATTCATGTCAACTCTCTACTAAGCATACTTTAACTGTACTACGCTGGAACTTTAATTCTACCATACTGCACTTCGTTAGTGTGGTAGAGTCGATTAAAGCGCAAACATCAACTCTACTACGCTGGAAATCTAACTCTACCATACTGCACTTCATTAGTGTGGTAGAGTTGATTAAAGCGCAAACATCAACTCTACTATGCTGGAAATCTAACTATGCTAAGCACACTTTAACTATACTACGCTGGAATTCTAACTATACTATACACGATTTTCATTCATGTCAACTCTACTAATCACACTTTAACTCTACTACGCAAGAATTCTAACTCTACCATACTGCACTCTGTTAGTGTGGTAGAGTTGTTTAAAGCGCAAACATCAACTCTACTATGCTGGAAATCTAACTCTACTAAGCACACTTTAACTCTACTACGCTTGAACTCCAACTCCACTATACACGATTTTTCATTCATGTCAACTCTATTAAGCACACTTTAACTCTACTACGCTGGAATTCTAACTCTACCATACTGCACTCTGTTAGTGTGGTAGAGTTGATCGCTTACGCTC